>ML384150.1:130831-271664 GCA_005239525.1 Nicotiana knightiana | reverse complement strand
TTGTATTATGTTGTCCTTATTTAGCTTGAAACTATATTTATTTCCGCTGTTAAATTGTGAACCGTTTAATTTATCCTATTAAATTGATGTTAATATACTAGTTTATCTATACACGTTGGCTTGTCTAGCGGGTTCAACGTTAGGCGCCATCACGGCCCGATGGTGGAATTTTGGGGAGTGACAGTTTGGTATTTCAAACTTGACTATCTTTGCATAACAATCGACGATAGCATAGAAAGAAGATAACCAATCCACTCCCATCAGCATGTCAAAGTCAATCATATCAAGTACAATAAGATCAGCTAGAGTATCTCTACCTCAACCTGTATCTGACAAGCACGATACACGTATTTAGCTAATAGAGACTCTCCAACAGGAGTAGCAACTAGAAAAGGATCATTCAATAGCTCAGGTTGTCTACTAAACCTCAAAGCAAAGTACGAGGACACATAGAGTTGGTAGATCCCGGATCAATCAACACAAGTGCATCAAATGAACAGATAGAAAGAATACGTATAACCACAACATTCGAGGCCTGAGCATCCTGTCTAGTAAATGCAAAAACTCTCACCTGGACTCTACCAGCATTCCATTGTTCTTGATTCACAGTAGCACGGTCTCCAGCACCTCGACCTCTATTTCCTGTACCTGTAGCACCTGAAGCATTACGAGTAGTCTGAGTAGGTGTAGATGATTGAATAGAAGCCTGGTTGAAATACCTCGGAGGCTGAGGGCAATCCCTCAAGTGATGTCCCAACTGGCCACACCGAAAGCACTCCCCCGTTAGAATACGACATTGGCCCAAATGTGATTTACCACAGGTCTGGCAGACTGAAGTAGTGGCATCTGCCCAGAATTACGATGTCCAAATGATGATGGTCCCCTAGTACTCTGTCTGTAAGGTGGTCTATATGTGGACTGTGGAGACAATTGTATCCCTGTCTGAGAACCTTGTTGTTTTTATCCATGATTTCTTGCTTTTCGATTTTCACTAAAACCGCCACTGAAAGACCCTCATGTCTTGGCCTTATTACGTAAATCACTAGTTGCACGCTCATCACGTCCCTTGTTTTCAATTTTTCTAGCAAGGTCGACTGCATCAAAGTAGGATAAAGTCTTCATCTGTGGAGCTACTACAGTGTATAACCGACCAACCAATCCATCAATGAACCTCTGAACTCGAGCTTCTTCGGTAGACACTAAGTACGGAGCATATCTGGCCAACTTACAAAACTTGGTGTTATATGTTGACACGTCCATATCTAGAGTCTGAACCAATCTCTCAAAGTCTCTAACATATTTTTGCACCAGGCTGTCTGGAAGAAAATGATTCATGAACAACTTAGTGAACTTGTCCCATGTCAGTGGTGTTGCTCATGCTGGCCTTCCTAGCAACATAGTTTCATACCATCTATTGGCCATATCCTCTAGTTTGTATGCTGCGAGCTCCACGGCTCTCTCACTAGAACATCCTAGAGCACGTAATGCCTTGAGTGTCCCATCCAAGAAGCTTTGAGGATCTTCTGAATTATCAGAACCTGTGAATTTTAGTGATTTCGATTTCAGGAACTCTTGTAGGGATACTTCTTTATTTCCGAAAGTCTGAGTCTGTGCAAGTGCTTGTGTCTATAAAGTAATCTGAGGAGCTGACCTCCACCCTGAGTAGGCACCAATGCCTCTAACACATTCAATAACCGTGTCACTGCATCTACAGGTAAGGAAATAGTAGGTACAACAGTTGGCACTGGTGGTGGAGCATCCTGAACACCCTGCCCTTGCACTTGGTCTGGCATAGCAACTTGGGGTTGACCCGTGTTCCCAACTTCAGGTTGAGGAGCAGTCTGTCTTCTAGTTTGATGAGCTCCAACTTGACCGCCACCCCTGGTAGTACCACGTCCAGCAGATAAGGGTGTGCATGTCCTAGCCATCTGCGAAAGAAATATTCTAAAGTCAATTTCAAGTTATCTCAACGCACGATCAAAGAATGAAATAAGGGAAAACATTCCTAGATGTTCAGTAGCCTCAAGATCATAAGTATGGGCGCCAACATACCCATGAAAAAAACTGTACTAAACATTTCTCCATGATTTGGTACTTAAAGCCTAACCTCTAATACCAACTTTGTCACGACCCAGTTTAGGATCATGACCGGCACTTAGGAGCAAGTGCCCCCAAGTAAGCCTCATTGGTATTTACAAAAAATCGGACAGGGTTTTCCCTGTTTTTGGACTATCCCAAAAATTTCTCTGTCTCAAACTAGCAACCAAACATCCTAATAGCAATTCAAACAACAATGATTTTATCAATTAACCAAAATAAATATCTACCATTAATAGTCCACCCACTAAAACTAGAAATACTACTTTATCTCCAACTTTGATAAGAATGAGTGATAATCAACATAAGTCTATAATAACAAAGAATACTCAAGATACTAAAAGAATGACCATGGAGCGACTCTAAGAGTTCAAAAGAAAGACCATAACAGTAATTAAAATCTCCGCCCACGCGAACAAGTGCAAGGCTCACCAAGAACTATCAACTTGTATGCTCTAATTAATGAAATCCTCGACCGCGTCAACTGCTGTCTCTGTAAAAAAATTAGCGGGGAATGAGTCGCTAGTTCAGTGAGTAATAACACTTAACCACAACCACTTTTATTGGGGGCAAGTCAGAAAACATGCTAGTATATCAAAAAGAAAATAACACAAAAATGCCCTTTTAGAAATAATAAATAATTTCCAGTCTCATCATGTTTTTCTTGTAGTATAATACAATTAACAATTCAATAATAAGTTCGGTAATCACTGTATAATATCAATATTCACATTTAGGAGGTTTCAATGAACGGATCATGTAATCGGTATAACTGTGGACTTCTTCGCAAGAAGTCAAATATAACGGTAGTCCCTACTCGAGAGAAACCGGTAACGGTATGCTAGTTCTACCTTTCCACTAGCGAGGGCATTAACAGTAATCGGTAATTACAGGGTGCAACCATCGTTAGCTACGGGATCCTTCAATGTCTACTCCCACTTATACTTGTCTCTGTAATCCGTATATACTCGTAGAAAATATTTTAAAATAATATAGGGCTTTTTCATTCTTACCAATCATATAATTTCATTTCGATAACAGTAAATTCAAGTAACGGTAAAACAGATCTAGTGACAACAGAAATATTTAAAACCACGGTAATCATCTCGAATAATTATTTTGATATCATATCGAGTAAAAGACTTGTCCCACATGCAACTCAAAATAATCCGTAATATATTTATATTAAAAATCATGTGTAAATCATGCAAGTTATGAAAACACATATTGCGTAAGATTACTACTCACAGTTGTCGTGCTGAAATACCAAATGCTTCACCTCGAGCAATTCGTACAATTTCCTCCAATCAATCTATAATTACATAATATCGATCTCATGTTAATTTCCTCATTTTGGCTAAATCCATCACTAGTTTAGAATACTCAATCCTCCGAGTTTTATATTTTATCATCAATTCGCCGATTATATTTACCCATGCTATGAGTAATTTAAATTAGTCCGAAATCTTTTAAGTAAAAAGGTATTTATATAGTTTATTCCTTGTACTGTTCAATTTCCTTAATCATTTGCATAAATTGAAACTGAAATACCCTTATTGTCCATAACATTCCTTCTTAATTGGTACTTATCTTTTGTACTTAATACTAGACTTACTACATTTAAACCCAACTTCGATATTGTCATTGCAATATAATTAAACACCAAAACTCAATCCTTACACCCTAAATTAATTTACACCTAACAAAGATCATATATAATGAGACTAGTTTAAGTACAAATACATCAATACCCTTATTTTTCCAAGTTAATTTATCCTACAGTAACATTGACCCACTTCTAATGGCATGATTTGCCCAGAATAACTCTTATTGGTATTTAATTTCGTATACCTTGTGAAACCCTTCAAATATATGAACTAAGATAAAAAGAATTACTAGAAAAAAAGAAACTAGATGAGAAATTCGGGTATTACCCGTAAAAACCAATGCATATTTAAAATTCTCTAGGTTTGGTTCCAGCCTTCTTCTTCTTCTTATTCTTCTTCTTCTCCCTTTTGAAATTTTGTTTTTCTTTGGCATGCTGAAGCTTCTGCTTCAACGTAGCAGCAGCCCCCCTCTTTTACCCCTTTCTTTTCTTTTGCAAATGGGCTTCGGCCCGTTTGCTTTAGTTATCTCTTTTTTTTCTTTTTTCTTTTTGAGTTATTTTATTTTATTAATTTTCTCCCCTCTTCTTATTTTTTTGTTGTTTATTAGTGATTATTATTATTATTATTCTATTAATTACCAATACAGCTTTTTAAAAATATAGGGTATTACATGAAAGGATACGAGTTAGTTCGTTACTCAGTGTGCTACAGCCAAACCCCCTTTAATGATGTCATTTCTCTGAATTCTTTTTTATTGTTATAACAAATTGTTGTTATAAAAAATATATGGTATAACATAATATAAAAAATCAGTTTAAAAAAAGTTTGCGTAGAAGGCACCACAGATGTGGAATCTAGGCCTTTGCTACTGGACCGCAGGTGTGGTCGTGCGCTGCAGAAGCAGGCTTGCAGAAGCGGTCAGTGCTCCACAAAAGAGGGACCGCAGGAGCGGAGGTCTCTTGGCCTTAGTGGTGGCTGCACTAGCGATGGCTTTTCCGCATGCGCGGATTCGCTGGTGCGACGGATTAGCCGCATATGCGGTAATCGATTGGCAGAAATAGAGAAATCGAGTATCTTATTTTATTATCCATATTTTGAGCTAGAGAGCTCGATTTTGGGTGATTTTGAGAGATATTTTCAAGGATTTGATCGGAGTAAGTGATTCTAACTTGAACTTGGCTATTATACATGAATCCATCATTGTTTAAGTCATTTAATTAGTGTTTTGAGTTGAAAATTTTGTGAAAATTTCATAAGCTATATTGAGGATTTGAAGGTCGATTTAAAGTCGGATTGAATAATTTTAGTATGGTTGGACTCGTTATTGGATGAGTGTTAGGATTTTGTAATTTTGGTTGGTTCCGAGACGCGATCCCGGAGTTGACTTTTTGAGTTGACTTTTTGATTTTCTTTAAAGATTGCAACTTTACTATCCAAAATAGTTTCCTATGTTTTGTATTTATGGTATAAAGTTGTTTTAGCTAGATTTGAGCCATTCGGAATTGGATATTCACGGAGAAGGCTTACTAGTGGATTGAGTGTAACGAACCGATCGATCGTTTTGCGTAATTGCGCCTCGTTTCCCCTTTTATTGCTTCACACACATGAGTTTATGCTTTTACGACTTGAGGGATTGATTAGTTTCGTTCTGGAAAGCTTTCAAGTTGATTTGGACCCTTGATTCTTGACTTAAATATTCAAATTTGAAAATATTGATCAAACTTTGACTTTTGTAAAAACAACTCCGGAACTGTTTTTTTATGACTCCGATAGCTTTATATCATGATTTCTGACTTGGGCGTATTCTCGGAATCTATTTTGAAAGTTCGTAGGTTGATTTGTGTTGATTTGCCGAAATTTGGCAAGTATAAGTTGAAAAGTTTGACTGTAGGTTTACTTTTAGCTATCGAGCACAGAATTTGATTTTGGAACTTGGAATAAGTCCGCTATGTCATTTAGAACTTGTCTGCAAAATTTGGTATAGTTTGGAGTTGATTTGATAAGGTTCGGGCGCTTAGTTGTAATTCTAGAAGTTCTTGAAAATTCCTTTGAAATTCATGCGTTTTAAAGCTCAATTCATAGTTTTAGATGTTATTTTTGTGTTTTGATCGCCCGAGCGAGCGAGTTCGTATGATATTTTTAGACTTATGTGGATGTTTGGTTTGGATCCCCGAGGGCACGGGTGAGTTTCGAACGCTTAGCGGAGTGTTGTTGGAATTAAAGTTTGCTGGTTTTTCTGCACATGCCTTAGATCTCGCATTTGTGAGATTTTGGTTCACATTTGCGAACCCAGTGTTCGCATTTGCAAAGTGTACCTGGGGAAGAGCTAGTTCGCATTTGCGATCGACCTGGTCGCATTTGTGGAGGTCCCGGGTTCGCAATTACGAACTTTTCATCGCAACTGCAATGACAGCATAGATGGAAGGGCATTCGCTTTTACCAGGGATTCTTCGCATTTTGCAGGTTCGCAAGTGTGAACCCCAGGTCGCATCTGCGACTGGTCAAATAGCTGAGGGATAAGATTTTTTAGTTATCTCTCATATTTGAACCCTAGACACTGTAGAAGGCGACTTAGAGATGGGATTTTCACCTACAAACCTTGGGTAAGTGATTCTAATCTTTTTCTAATCATATTCCATCAATATATCGTCGATTTTAACATCAAAATCATGTTAATCAAAGTATAAATTGGTAAAAAATTTCTAAGTTTTTGAAAAATAAGAAATTGAGTTTTGAGAGTCGATTTGGACTCGAATTTTTAAACTAATCACATACATGAACCCGTGGGGTCATGGGTAGATGGAATCGACTATTGGACCCGGGTTTTGACCGAGCAAGCCTCGAGTTGACTTATGTTGACTTTTTGAGAAAAGTGTAAAGATCTTAACTTTATCTATTACAATTGAATTCCCTAGAATTGTTTGATGATATTGAGTTGAATTTAGTTAGATTTGAGTTGTGTGGAGGCAATTTTAAGGGAAAAGCTATTTCCGAGTGTTGAATTGCCTAGTTGAGGTAATGTATTGCCTAACTTCGTGTGGGGGAACTACCCCTTAGGATTGGTATTGTGTGATTCAATTGTGCCAAGTGAAATCTGTATACGCAAGGTGACGAGTGGGTACACGGGTCATACGTGGTACATGACCGATTTAGGCTCCTTAAACTATTTCCATGCCTTAATTGAAATGCAATATTATGTTCTAAATTCTCATAGTCAAATTATCCGTAATTGTATTAGACTATCCTTAAATGCCTTAGTTGACTTGTTTAGCATTTGTTATATATCCTACTTGCTAAATTTCTCCTATGCTTTAGTTTAACTTGTTGTCTCCTATATTGTTATATCTCTTCATTGTTAATTTTCATTGTTTGAATTAATTGTTCGTGTTATCCCTTTACTTGTTGATTTCCATCAATTGAGACTCGTTGTTGAATATTATTTCCTTTATTATGAGTTAGTCTTATCTAATATAGTGGTTATATAATATTTTCTCATTGTTGAGTTATTTGGTGTTGAAGTTGTGAAAGTCGTTAATACGTTGAGGCGATGTTGGTTATTGTTGAAACATCTATCTTATTGAGATTTTTTTATCCATTATTGTTGTTGATATTCTTGTATATGTTGTGGTGGATCCATGGGCTATCATTGTGAAAATATTGATATTTTTGTTATTGGTAAGTTGTGATATGTGGGCACTTGTGGTGCGAACTGTTATTGTGATATGATATTCACGCGCATACGGCGATATAAGGCTTGGGTTGATGTGCATGCGGCGGTATAAGGTGGGAACTTATGTGCGTGTTGCTTGTAAGGGAACTACGTGAAGCCACACGGCGTCATAAGGTGAGATAAAGTGCGTGTAGCTATTTTGGGGAAAAAAAATTCAAAACCTATTTTTAAATGTAAGGCCCACGTGGATGTATAAGGAAAGATTGTGATTGAAATTGAGAAAAGTAAATATGAGGAGGTACCTCGGTTGTGATTTCTGATTATACGAGACGGTACCTCAATTTGATTCTTGTTGTTATTTCATGTTGCAAAGTGTTTTGGTGGGAGTATATCTTGTTGTTTCACTCTTAATATTTGTAGTAGTGATGGACCGTACATGATCATTGTAGCTCTTTAGTTTCTTCTTTTTATGTTAATTCCGTTGTTGGTCTCTGGTACTGGTTCATTATTATCTTGGTTTCATTTCAATTGTTCTTCATTTTCCTTTAATTGCGTGTGTTACACTTTCATACTGTCTATTTTATATCCTAGTAGGTGTCTTGACCTAGCCTCGTCACTACTCTAATGAGGTTAGGCTTCATACTTACTGGGTACCGTTGTGGTGTACTCATACTACACTTTTGCACATCTTTTTGGGCAGATCCGGGCACGTCTGCTCATGCCGGTCATTAGAGGATTATTGTAGCTGCTGCTTGCGAGACTTCAAGGTATACCTGCTCCACGTCTGCATGCCTCAGAGTCACCTTTCTAATTTTACCTCATGTTGCCTTTTCTTTCGGTGACAGTGATGTAGTAGTACTCTAATTGTATTTTGTAGAGCTTATGACTCAGTTCCACCAGGTTTTAAGTGTGTATTATGAGACTTTGTATTCAGAAGGCTTTTATCTATTATTCAGTTATTTTCAGTAACTTGTTAATATATACCTGTCCAGTTGTTATTATTTGTTAGGCTTACCTAGTCATAGAGACTAGGTGCCATCACGACATCCTTCATAGGAAAATTGGGGTCGTGACAAGTTGGTATCAGAGCTCTAGGTTCATAGATGTTACAAGCCATAAGCAGGTTTAGTAGAGTCTTGTGGATCGGTACGGAAACGTCTCTACTTATCTTCAAGAGGCTATAGAGCTATTAGGAAAACTTCACTTCTTTGATTTCTTATCGTGCGAATTGGTTGATTTTGAAAACTAAATCTTTGACTTTCTATTCTCTTACAGATGGTGAGAACACACACTGCAGGATTCGATGATCAGACACTCGCGCCCCCTACTAGAGCCACCGAGAGGCTAGGGTCGGGGCAGAGGCCAAGGAAAGGCATGTGGTGTAGCCAGAGCACCTACCGAGCTGCGATAGAGGAGCTGCTAGTTGATCCAGTCGGGGGAAAGACACCTGAGGCGCCTATTTTCACCCCAGCATTTCAAAGAGACCCTCGCACAGTTCCTGAGCATGTTTAGTACCTTATCTCAGGAAAGGTTGATCCCACTCGCACTAGTTACGTCGTAGGCTGGGGGAGGATCACAGACTCCCGTGGCCCGTACCCCATAGCAGCAGGTCTAAGTTGATTAGGTCCCAGAGGTTGTACCGGTACAACTTGTTGCTCCAGTTTAACCCGTGATTAGGGCAGCAACATCTGAGGAGCAGCTTAGGCTCGAGAGGTTCAAGAAGTATCACCCTCCTACTTTCAGTGGTTTGGCTTCAGAGGATGCACATGGTTTTCTCGAGGAGTGTCACTGTATTCTCCGCTCTATGGGCATTGTGAAGACAAGTAGGGTTGCTTTTACTACGTTCGAACTAAAGGGAGCGGTATATCAGTGGTGGCGAGTGTACGAGGTTTGTAGCCCAGCCGAGGTAGCTTCACTTACATGGGATTGGTTTTCTTAGTTTTTCTTGAGAGAGTTTTTTCCTCATACCCTTCGGGATGCTTGGCGTGCGGAGTTTGAGCGGCTGCGCCAGGGCACTATGTCAGTGTCGGAGTATGATGTTTGATTCAGTGATTTGTCCAAACATGTACTACCTTGGTTGCCATATTCAGAAAGCGAGCTTGTCGGTTCATCGAGGGGCTCAACTAGATTATTATATTTGACATGGCTAGGGAGTTGGAGTCGGACACTCCGTATTAGCAGGTGGTTGAGATTGCACGGAGGTTGGAGGGTATGCGAGACTGTGATACAGATTATAGCGAGGCCAAGAGGTCTTGTGGTACGGGAGGATTTAGTGGTGGTCACGCCGCAACTACAACCTGTCATGGTAGGGGCTATGTGAGTCATCTAGTTCATTCAGCACTTCCAGCTTCTAGTGGTGCTCCGAGTGTTCCAAGGTCTCAGGTGGCACTCTGCTCATACACTTTAGTGCACCTCCTGCACAGGGTGCCTTCAGCAGTCAGCCTAGTCGACTAGGCCTAAGACAGTTCCAGCTGCCACGCCCACCGAGAGCTGGTTATGAGTATGGTGATACCCACCATATGCTTAGAGACTGACCTAAACTCAGGAAGGGTGGACCTTCTAGACTACTCAGGCTTCACGGATTCTGTCAGGTCTGTAGACTTCTCAGGCTATGATTGTTTCACCAGTTACTGCTCCACCCGCACAACCAGTTAGGGTGGGGGACGGGCGGGTAGAAGTCTCCAGAGAGGGAGGTCGGGCCAGATTCTATTGCTCTTTCGAGTAGGACAGAGGCAATTGCTTTAGACTCAATCATTACAAGTATAGTTCCGATTTGCCATAGAAATGCATCACTCATATTTCATCCAGGATCCACTTATTCATATGTGTCATCTTACTTTGCTCCGTATTTGGATGTATCTCTTGATTTTTTGAGTTCTCCTATTAGTGTGTCCACGCATGTGGTAGATTCTATTATTGTGGATCGTGTGTATTGGTCGTGTTTAGTTGTTATTGGTGGTTTTGAGATCAGATTTGATTTTTTGTTACCTAGTATGGTAGACTTTGATGTTATCTTGGACTGGTTGTCGCCCTATCATGCTATTCTTAATTGTCACGCCAAGTTGTGACGCTGGCTATGCCAGGTTTATCACTATTAGAGTGGAGGGGTGCATTCGATTATGTTCCTAGGAGGTTCAT
Organism: Nicotiana knightiana; assembly: GCA_005239525.1. Classification (NCBI taxonomy): domain Eukaryota; kingdom Viridiplantae; phylum Streptophyta; class Magnoliopsida; order Solanales; family Solanaceae; genus Nicotiana; species Nicotiana knightiana. The sequence goes on along the minus strand of ML384150.1, from coordinate 261,152 downwards.
CTCATTTATGAAGGCTTAGCGGATGGTTGATAAGGGTGTAATTCTTATCTAGCCTTTGTGCGGAACGTCGGTGCTTATACTCCTACAGTTGAGCCAGTTTTAATAGTGAGAGACTTTCCAGATGTTTTTCCAGCAGATCTTCCCGTCATGTCGCTCGATAGGGATATCGATTTTGGTATTGACTTGTTGTCGGGCACTCAGCCCATTTCTATTCCACCATATCATATGTCCCCAGCTAAATTGAAGGAGTTAAAGGAGCAAATGCGAGAGTTGCTTGATGAGGGATTCATTCATCCTAGTGTGTAGTCGTGGGGTGCTCCGATCTTATTTGTGAAGAAGTGGTTCTATGTGCATGTGTATTGATTATCATCAGTTGAACAAGGTTACAGTGAAAGGTATCAATTGACACACATTGATGACTTATTTGATAAGTTACAGGGTGCCAGAGTGTTCTCCAAGATTGATTTGCGGTCAGTTTATCATCAGCTGAATATTTGGGATTCGAATAATCCATAGACTACCTTTAGGACTCGGTATGGTCACTACGAGTTCCTCATGAGGTCATTTTAGCTGACCAATGCCCCAGTAACATTTATGCACCTGATGAACAGTGTCTTCCAGCCTTATCTTGATTCATTCGTTATTGTGTTTATTTACGACATCTTGGTGTACTCTTGCAGCCGGGAAGATCATGAGCAGCACTTGAGGATCGTGCTTTACACCTTGAGAGAAAAGAAATTATATGCAAAGTTCTCAAAGTGTGAATTCTAGCTTGATTCGATGGCCTTTTTGGGTCATGTGGTGTCGAGTGAGGGGATCAAGGTAGATCCAAAGAAGATTGAGGCGATTCAGAGTTGGCCCACACCATCTTCAGGTACTAAGAGCCGGAGTTTCCTTGGTTTGGCTGGGTATTATTGTTGTTTCATAGAGGGTTTCTCATCTATTTCTACACCTATGACCAGATTGATTTAGAATGGTGCTTGTTTCAGATGGACCGAGGAGTGTAAGGCGAGATTTCAAAAGCTCTAGACTACTTTGACTACAGCCCCAATGTTGGTGTTGCCTATGGGCTCAGGGTCTTATATTGTGTATTGTGATGTGTCACGTGTTGGCCTTGGCCCGGTGTTGATGCAGGACGGTAGGGTGATTGTCTTGACAGCTGAAGACTCATGAGAAGAATTATCCAGTCCACGATTTAGAGTTGGCAATCATTGTTCACGCATTGAAGATCTGGCAACATTATTTATACAGTGTTCCTTGTGAGGTCTTCACCGACCATCGGAGTCTACAACATCTATTCAAATAGAAAGATATTAACTTGCAGTAGCGGAGGTGGTTAGAGTTACTTAAGAACTATGATATCACCATTCTATATCATCCCGGGAAGGTTAATGTGGTGGTCGATGCCTTGAGTCGAAGGGCGGAGATTTTGGGCAGTTTAGCATATCTACCGGTAGCTAAGAGGCCATTAGCAATGGAGGTTCAGGCCTTAGCCAACCAGTTTGTTAGATTGGATGATTCGGAGCAGTCGAGTTCTTGCCTCCGTGGTTTCTTGGTCTTCTCTATATGACCGTATTAGAGAGTGTCAATATGACGACCCACATCTGCTTGTCCTCAAGGAAACAGTTCAGCACGGCGATGCTAAGGAGGTTACTATTGGGGATGACGGTGTGTTACGGATTCAGGGTCGGTTATGTGTGCCCAATGTGGATGGTTTGCGTGAGTTGATTCTCTAGGAGGACCATAGTTCCCTATACTCTATTCATCCAAGTGTAGCTAAGATATATCAGGACTTGAGGCAGCACTATTGGTGGAGGAGGATGGAGAAGGACATTGGTGGAGTATGTACTTCGATGCCTGAATTATTAGCAGGTGAAGTATGAGCATCACCGACCAGGTGGTTTGCTTCAGCGGCTTGAGATTCCTGAGTGGAAATGTGAGCGTTTCACTATGGACTTCATTGTTGTGCTCCCACAGACTCAGGGGAAGCTTGATATGGTATGGGTGATTGTGGACAGGTTGACCAAGTCAGCTCATTTCATTCCAGTAGTGACTACCTATTCTTCAGAGTAATTGGCTCAGGTTTATATCCGTGAGATTGTCCGACTTCATGGTGTACCGGTATCCATCATCTCCGAATAGGGTACGCAGTTTACATCGCGTTTCTGGAAGGTTGTACAACATGAGATAGGAGCACGGGTTGATTTGAGTACAACATTTCATACTCAGATGGACGGGCAGTCTGAGCGCACTATTCAAATATTGGAGGACATGCCTCGCGCATGTATTATGGATTTCGGGGGTGCTTGGGATCAATTTGCCACTTGTAGAGTTTGCCTACAACAACAGCCACCAATCGAGTATCCATATGGCTCCGTATGAGGCTCTATATGGGAGACAGTGACGTTCTCCAGTTGGGTGGTTGGACACAGGAGAGGCTAAGTTATTAGGCACGGATCTAGTTCGAGATGCTTTGGACAAGATCAAAATGATCTAGGATCGGCTTCGCACAGCCCAATCGATACAAAAGAGTTATGCGGATTGGAAAATTTGTGATGTTACATTCATGGTCGGAGAGAGAGTCTTGCTCCTGGTTTCACCCATGAAGGGTGTGATGAAGTTCGGGAAGAAGGGCAAGTTGAGCCCTAGGTATATCGGACCTTTTGAGATCCTTGAGTCGATTGGAGAGGTGGTCTACAAGCTTGCCTTGCCACCTAGTTTATCTGCGGTTCATCCGGTCTTCCATGTCTCTATGCTCCGGAAGTATTACAGTGATCCGTCTCATGTTCTAGACTTCAGCACCATCCAGTTGCACGAGGATTTGACTTATATTGAAGAGCCTTTGGCTATCTTGGACGGACAGGTCCGAAAGTTAAGATCAAATGATATTGCTTCAGTGAAGGTTCAATGGAGGGGTCATTCAGTCGAGGAGGGACCTGGGAGATCGAGCACAACATGCGGAGTCTTTATCCTCATCTATTCACCCCTTCGGGTATGTCCTTATGCACGTTCGAGGGTGAATATATGTTTTAAGAGGGGGAGAATGTAACGATCTGATCGGTCATTTTGTGTAATTACGCCCCCGTTTCCCTTTTATTTCTTGACACATGTGTGTTTATACTATTATTACTTACGGGGTTGATTAGTTTCGTTCCGGGAAGCTTATGGGTTGATTTGGACCCTTTATTCTTGACTTAGAGGTTTAAATTTGAAAACACTAACCAAACTTTGACTTTTGTGAAAACAACCCCAAAACTGTATTTTTATGACTCCAACAGCTTAGTATAGTGATTTTAGACTTGGGGGTATTCCTGGAATTAATTTTGGAAGTCTGTAGGTTGATTTGTGTTGACTTTTAGCTATAGAGCTCAAAATTTGATTTGGGACTTGGAATAGGTCCATTATGGCATTTATAACTTGTCTGCAAAATTTGGTCTCGTTTGGAGTTGATTCGATAGGTTTCGGATGGTTAGTTGTACTTCTAGAAGTTCTTCAAAATTCCTTTGAAATTCATGTGTCTTAGAGCTCAATTCGTAGTTTTAGATGTTAGTTTTGTGTTTTGATCGCGTGAGCGAGTTTGTATGATATTTTTAGACTTGTGTGGATGTTTGGTTTGGAGTCCCTAGGGCTCGGGTGAGTTTCAGACGCTTAGCGAAATGTTGTTGAAATTAAAGTTTGTTGGTTTTTCTGCACAAGCCTCAGATCTCGCATTTGAGAGATTTTGGTTCGCATTTGCAAAGGTAGTCCAAGTCTGCTGGGTTTGCATTTGCCAACCCAGTAATCGCATTTGCGAAGTGTACCTGGGGAAGAGCTAGTTCACATTTGCGATCAACCTGGTCGCATTTGCATAGGTCTAGGTGTAGGCGGATTTTAAGGGAAAAACTATTTTTGAGTGTTGAATTGTCCTAGTTGAGGTAAGTGTCTTGACTAACTTCATGTGGGGGAACCACCCCTTAGGATTGGTATTGTGTGATTCAATTGTGCTAAGTGAAATTCGTGTACACAAGGTGAAGATTGGGTACACGGGTCGTACGTGGTACTTGACCGGTTTAGGCTGCTTAGAATATTTCAATGCCTTAATTGAAATGCCATATTATGTTCTAAATTATCATAGTCAAATTATCCTTAATTGTGTTAGACTATCCTTAAATGCCCTACTCATACTACGCTTCTGAACATCTTTTTGTGCAGATCCAATTACCTCAGACCATGCTAGGCTCCAGTGAGTAGCGCATTCGGATGGGAGACTTCAAGGTATACATGCCGACGTTCGCAGGTCCTGGAGTCACCCTATGTTCTTGTTTCCTTTCTACTGCTTACTCTTTAAATAGAAGTTGATGTGTTAGGGATTGGTTTAGTTTATTTGAGTTGAGCTTATGACTCAGTCTCACCAGAATTTGGGGAGTTATTGTCTGTTGTATTGTGGAGATTTTGTTTTGATAGCTGGTTGGTTTTGAATTTGGATTTCTATTATTATTTCCGTCATTTCATCATGTATGTTAGGCTTACCTGATCTTAAAGACTAGGTGCCATCACGACATCTTACAGTGGGAGATTTGGGGTCGTTACAGTTTTTCTTATACCGCGTGTATGTCATCAAGAGAAAAACTTGAAAGGATGACCCTAGGAGGATGAATACTTATCCTCATGCTGCATGGACAACTCCCGTGACATGATACAATAATCGCACGGACCACTCACGTGCTATCGTAAATCAACCCGCACAGATTACTCACGTGTTGTCAATCCATTCCATATCATACAGAAAGCATATGCAAGAATATATTTATACAAACAATGAATATCAAATCACATTATCATGGAGTGATAAAAAGTAACGTGCTAAGGTATATGCATGTGCAATGTGTGGTGCCACAACTCAGATTAGGCGGATACGCCACAAAATAGCAATTATCATAGTTGAACAAAAAATTAAACTACATATGATCTCTAGCATGATTCAAGAAGATCACGAAAGGGTATAAACATTTGAAGCATAATAGCAAGAGGTAGCATAACACAACCTAAGGACTATCCTGAACATGAATAAAACTTGGTGCACGCACACATGCTCATCCCCCGCATGTGCGTCTCGGCACGCAATTGTCATCAACAATTCAAGCAACGAGTCCCTCAAACCAAGGTTAGGCAAAATACTTACCTTAAGCAAACAAAATCAATACTCCAAAAATGCCTTCCCTCACAAATTAGCCTTTGAACGGCTCAAATCTAACCAAAAATAACTCAATAATATCAAATAAAGCTAAATGAATCAATTTCAAACTATAAAGCTTCAATCTTTTTCAATTCCCAAAAGGTCAACAAAAGTAAACCCAGTCTCACATGGTCAAACCCAATTCAAGGGGTAGATTTCGACTACGCATAATCCCACGAGTCTAAATATATGATTAGATTCCAAAACTAAGTCCAAATCATAGCTAAACCCCCAATTTATACTCTCCAGAATTATAGTAACCCCCCCCCCCAAAATTTACCTTACACTTTCATAATTTATGTGTAATAATCCACGGGGAAACAAGATTTGTCATCAAAATCAAGAAGGAATTACTTACCCTCAAAGGTGTAGTGAAAATTTCTCCAAAAATTGCATATAGCCGAGCTCCAAAATCCAAATAATAATAAATGAGCCAACCCTTTTAAAAAATAATATTTTTAGTGGTTTCACTTCTACGAATAAAATAAGCGCTTGGCACACTCGCTTCTGCAAGAATTAACTCGCATTCACGAGATCTCCTCCACTCAGCCATACTCGTACCTGTGACCACTCAACCGATTATGTGGCACCGTAGGTGTGAAAATACGTCTTTTTTTACTCTTCCGCTTCTATGCATGGACGTCCACAGGAACGAAGTCCCAACTCCAGCTCCCCTTCGCATATATTCCCCCTTCATCCACAATTGCGATGTCGCACCTGCGCACCAAACCTCATGGGTGAGACACACCAGGACCAGAACTACCACTCAACTCCAAAATGGTGTAGAACCATTTGAAATACGTCCGAGTCCCTCGAGACCCTATCCAATCATACCAACAAGTACATAAACACTGCCCGGACCCATCCAAAGTCTCGAAACACATATAATAATATCACATCTGTAACGACCCGACCGGTCATTTTGCTTTTTAGAACCCCGTTCCCCTAAATAAGATTCTCTGTATCTGCTTTTACTGTTTTATAACTTGCGGGGACAGTTAGTTCAGGATTTGAAAGGGTTCAGGTTGAAATCGGAACATTTGATTCCTTAAGTTGGCCTTAAAAGGCTGAGTTTGACATCGGTCAATATTTTGAGTAAACGACCCCGAAATCGGGATTTGACGGTTTCAATAGGTTCGTATGATGATTTTGGACTTGGACGTATGCTCGGATCAGGTTTTGGATGACCTGGGAGCGTTTCGACGCCTAATATTGAAAGTTGGTTCTTTGAAGGTTTTTTAAGTTCTTTAAATTTGGTTTAGAATAGGTTTTGGTGATATCGAGATTCGAATGGAATTCCGAGATTGGGAATAGTTCTGTAATGTCATTTAAGACTTGCACACAAAATTTGGTGTCACTCCGAGTAGTATAAGTACGTTTCGGCGCTTTGGGAGTAAATTGAAGAACTTAAAGTTCACATTTTTTATTCAATTGGTTTGGGGTGTGATTCTTAGTTTTTATATTGTTTTGGGAGTTCCGAGAGTTCGAGTGAGTGTTTATGATTTCAAACTTGTCGGTATATTCGGGCAAGGCCTCGGGGGCCCCGGGTATTAATTGGACGAGGCTCGAACCAAGTTAGAACTTGGGAGCAACAGTTGAAGCTCCCAGCTGCTAGTGTAATCGCACTTGCTCTTGGCCAGCCGCAGGTGCAAGAGTTTGGTCGCAGAAGTGGCTCTGGGGAATTTGGCAGGGACCGCAAATGTGGAAGTTTGTGCGCCACTCATGAAAGCGCAGGTGCGGGCCAGGTCGCAGATGCGACACGCTTGCCGCAGAAGGGGGACCGCATGAGCGGGTTCCCGTCCGTAGAAGCGGCCCTCCCTGGGCTTAAAGACCTCCGCAGAAGCGGACCAAGCACCGCAGGTGCGGTACCGCAAACGCGGCCAAGGCACCGCAGGTGCGAAGATCGCTGGGCAGAAGAGGTTTATTTAATACGGGAATTAAGCCATTTTCAATCCATTTCTCACACACTTTGGGAGATTTTGGAGCTTCTTGAGAAGGGTTTTCACCTATCACGTTGAGGTAAGTAAATCTACCCAATATAATTTTAAAACATATATTATGGCTAGATTTAAACATGTAAATTAGTGAACATCATGGGTTTAGGTGAAAACCTAGGTTTTTGATAAAATTGAGATTTAATCACGAAATTCGTTATGGAATCTAGTAAAAATCATATATTTGGGTTCATGAGGTTATGGGTAACAAATTTCTTCGAAAATTTTCAAAATTTGGGCACGTGGACCCGGGGGTAAATTTTAGGAATCTTACATTTAGGGTTGGGTAACCTCTTTAATAGTTGGAATACGAACTTTTGAGCATGTATAGATTAGTTTATATACTATTTGATTAGTTTTGGGTTGATTCAGCTGCGAATTTAGTGTTTGAGCACATTCTTGGACCAGGAAGCAGGCCTCCAGACGAGGTAAGTCTATTTTCTAACCTTGTAAGAGGGAATTAACCCCATAGGTGAACTAAATCAATATGTACTTCTATTTGTGGGGGCTACATATGGACGAGGTGTCGAGAGACCGTGCATAGCTACTATTCATGCTTATGTCCGGGTAGACTTAGGTTCACACCATGCTTTGTTGATATTGTTGCTTATTTATGCTTACTAATTGCCTAGAATAAAGTTGAGGTTGAGGATTTCAATAATTGTAAAGTTTCTAGTTGAATTTTTTATTTTCAAAAGAATTGAGGGGTATTTTGATAACTTGAGGAAAATTTATGTTCGACCGCTTCACAAGTATATTTCGTGAGCGGGGTAAATTTCTACTACTCTCATAGGAGCGAGTCGTTCGCCTCGGCAGGTTAATAGATGTATTTATGAATCGGGTCGTTCGACCTTCGGCAGTGCATAGTATATGTATATGTATATTTGGATCAGGTCGTACGTCCTCGACTTAATTCGCGCGTAAAAGTGTCGGGAACCCTTTTATATTTAATATTGTTTCATGGGCTTGAGAGGTGAAAGGATTAGATGAGAGAAATGACTTGTTTCCTACTTGAAATAAGAGTGCTTATTTATTTTCCTGCTCTGAGTTTTATTATCATTTTATATATCATGTTTAATTAGAACTGCATTTTATTATATTTTGGCCTATAGTAAGTGTTGAAGTCGACCCCTCGTCACTACTTCTTCGAGGTTAGACTAGAGACTTACTGGGTACATGTTGTTTATGTACTCACACTACACTTCTGAATTTGATGTGCAGGATCTGAGGCAGGTGCATCTGGATATCAATTTGGCGCGCACACTTGACTTCTGGCTCGAGACTACACGGTGAGCTGCCCTTCCGAGCCGTTCTGCAGCAGCCGAAGTCTTTCTGTTGTTTTGTTTTGTCCATTTATTTCAGACAGTAGAGTAGTAAATCTTTTGTATATTCTACTAGTAACTCATACTCTTGTGACACCAGGTCATAACACACACGCTGGTAGACTCTTGGTTTTGGTTTATTTCACTGATCATAATTGCACTTATTAAGCTTTCGTGTTACTTATTTCTCTAAATCCATTACTTCTTGAACCTTTTTAAAAACTTAAAAAAAGTTTGATTACTTGGAAAAATCTTTAAAAAGAGGAATCACATAGTTGCTCACTATTGGCTTGTCTAGCAGCGGTGTTGAGCGCCATCACGGCCTAAAATGGAATTGGGTCGTGACAGCATCAATGAATCAAAGATCAAAACACAAGTTGAACTTCTCTTAAGTTCAAGATTTCAAACCAAGCGTCCGATTCAAGCCTAACCAATCTTGATTATATCCAAACTTTGCACACACGTTCCAAATGACAAAACGGAGCTATTCCAAATTCTGTAACAACAATTCAAATTTGATATCATCAAAGTTAACCCAGTTCAAACTTATGAACTTTCTAAACCTTCGAATTGCCAACTTTCGACAAATAGAGCCAAAACATTATAGGAACCTCCAAATTCAGATCGGGGCATATGCTTAAGTATCACTAATCCGAGGTCATCTATTCATAATTATATTGTACGTTTCAAATATGAATTGTTCACATTATACTGTAAGCTTCAACCAATTTTATTTACAATATATTTAATTTTTAAAAATTATTTAAAGTTTAGTTAGACTTTGTCCGGGCTTAATTCAGACCGTGCATTCAAAGTTTGACTATTCTTTTAGTAGGAATCCTAAAAAGGGCTATGTGTGCACTTCCCCTAAAAAAATGGCACCAAAGTTGGGAAAAAATTGCACGGGGCGTCCTATTTGGTCGCCCCAATTTAACCTATACCCACTTTTTAAAAAAGTTTTAATTTGTACCTACTTTTTAAACAACTTCAGGCCTCTTTCTCCTCCCTTCTCCTCCTTCGTTTTCTTCTCCTTCTTCTTCTTCTTCTTCTTCTTCTTCTTCTTCTTCTTCTTTTTCTTCAAGTGATAATGATTTTATATGGTAGTTGTAAATATATTTTAATTTAATTTATGATGTTTTACAATGGTGAGTTGTTATGACGCTTTATTTTTTTACTATTGCTTACGGTTTCTTCTTCTTATTTTTCTTAATTGCAAAAGGGGTCATTAGATTTATTGATGTTTTTACAAATTGATGATTGAGGTTTGTTCATGATGATATTTGGAGGTTATGTTTCAAATTTGAGCTCATTTGGAGTAGATTTAGGTATTAAATCGTATATTGGATTGTTATAATTCGAAGAACAAATTTATGTTTCTGGACAATTTTCACTTCAGACTTATTGGCCTTAAGTGAATGAAAACACTTGTTGCACTTCAAACTTGTTAGCCTTAAGTGCATCTGAAATGCAATTTTTTACTTCAGACTTATTGGCCTAAGTGTAGAAAAATATTTGTTGCACTTCAGACCTTTTAGCCTTACGTGCATTTGAATTGTAATTTTTCACTTCAGACTTATTGGCCTTAAGTGCATCTGAAGTGTAAATTTTTACTTTAGAGTTATTAGCCTTAAGTAAATGAAAACGTTTGTTGCACTTCAGAATTTTTGGCCTTAATTACATCTAAAGTGCAATTTTTCACTTCCGACTTATTAGCCTTAAGTGTATGAAACAATTGGTTGCAATTCAGACCTATTTGGCCTTGAGTGCATTTGAAGTTGTAATTTTTTTACTTCATGCATTTTTTCTTTTAACTTCAGACCCGACAAGCTGAAGTTGATTGTAAAGTGGATACACTTGTAAACTTTTTTGCAAAGTGAGTATAGGTTCAATTATGACCCCAAAATCGGATATAGATGCAAAAGGGCGTACTGGCTTGGACCTGGTCCAGTCAGACTGGGCCAATGCTGTAAACCCACCTAAAGAAAAGAAGCTAGAGCTAACAGTTGAAGGCCTGAACAAATGGACTTCAATTCTGGCCCAAATCGCAGAACGAAAACCAAATAAAAACAAACGAACACCCTAAAACCCTACTGCTTCTTTTTCGACTCGCATAATTTATCCAGCTTTAAGGTTTTCCCACATCCGCTGCACAAATGGTAATTGTCCAATCTATGAATCTTTATTCAACTTTTATTTTGTATATATGTTTAGTTTTTTTTGTTTTTGTTTTGTTGAATGGTATTAGGGAAAAGGAACAGGTAGTTTTGGTAAGAGGAGGAACAAGACACACACACTGTGTGTGAGATGTGGTCGTCGTAGCTTCCACATCCAGAAGAGTCGTTGTTCAGCTTGTGCTTACCCTGCTGCTCGTCTCAGAAAATGTATGTTTCTTTCTTTTTCATACTTGAAACACCCTTTTTGATTTTGATATTTGTTTATTGGAACTGGAATTATTGGGAGATGTTTTAATGTTAGATAGAAGTTGATGTATTTTTTAGTTGCTTATGAGCTTGTTTGGTCTGGATTAGAAAAAAGGGTTGTGGTTGTGTAAGTAATTGTAGGATAACTCATTGAGATAGTTTTACTGAGCTAGTAGTTTGCTATTGGGTCAAAAAGTTGGGGTTTTTTGTACGATCACTCAACATTGATTTTGATGAAGGAAATGGGGAAAATGATGGAATAATGGAAATGGGTCTGGAAGTGCATAGGATTTAGGTTTCTTGGATTACTTCCGTGATTCTTTTTGTAGCCATTGCCCTTTGCTTGATGGATCTAGCATCTTTTGGGGATGATAAATTTGTTTGAAGGGATGTTTAAAATTGACGTAATCTATCAGTTGATAAGAGGTAGTGTTTAATCTCATCGAACTTAGGGTCTGTTTGGTTTGGATTATCCTAATTGTTTCCGGTTGCTGAATTTTATTGAATGTTTTTGTGCAATTAAGGGAACTTGGTAATTTAGTTGAAAAAAATGGTTTCTAAAGTTCACAGTTATGGGGTTCTTTTAAGCTTTATAAACAGGATCCAGACTCTGGTGCTGATTTTTTTTGGCCAATAAAATAGAACTAGGATTATTGTGGTAAATTTTCTGTTGGAGTTGATAGGTGTAAGGACTAGATGAAATGAGTGGATTACCTGTATCTCCAGTTCAAATTGTTCATCATGGATGCTAATTAGTCAATTAATTGATAGTTGAGCATGCCTAGAATTCCCTAGTTCAAGATGAAATGAATGGGGTTGATTGTGGTGTCCGGCCCACTCTTATTTGGTTCTGGATTTTCTTTGGAAGGTCTTAAGTTTGGTATGTGGCTTGCAATTGTGTGTGTTTTGATTGGTTAGGAAAGAATTGGTTCCTGAATATATTGTGTTTGGATTTTGCCATAAACCTCTGGAAATATTACTGACAAGAAAAATCGTCTAAAGATATTCGCTGCTGAACTTATTTCCAAAATCTTAAGCAAATTCTTTCTGGCCATATGGATCAAACAGGGGAAAAAGAATAAGGGGAGATGGCCTGCCCAGCCATAAAGTTAAACAGCTGGTAAACCATTAAAAGTTTGTGTTGAAATATTGAGGTCTAAACAAAATAAAGGGGTCTGAGGCCCCACTTGGGCGCTTCATGAAGATTGTTTTTGAAGTATCTGTTTCAAGTGCAACCCATTTGTCCTATAAAAAAGAAATAAAAGGCTTGGTAACTTTTACACATTAGAAACGAACTGAAATTATGGTTGTGGCTGATTTGTGGGAACAACTTAGAGATCCAATTGGTTTTTTTGGTAACAATAGCTACAATGGTTAAGTTTTGAATACCAATCCAAGTGATTTTGGATGGTTTTTAAAAGCAAAAAGGGTATCCATATTTTGCTGATTTCTTACTGTAGATAACTGGAGCGTCAAGGCACTTAGGAGAAAGACCACTGGAACTGGCCGCATGAGGTACCTCCGCAATGTACCACGTAGGTTTAAGACCAACTTCAGAGAAGGTATGTCGTCTGTTATTATCTTTTGTAATTAGAGAATATTCTCTTGGACACTCAATTTTACGAGCTTAGGCATCTAACCTTCAATTTAGCAGATCCTCTGATAGACAAACTACCTAATACTAACAACACTAATGACTAACCTACAACTCATGTATTCATGTGTGCTTTTTCTAGAGAGTAATTTCATCTTCGAGGTGTTTTTTTGAGGAAAAACAACTATTTTGAGGACATGCATATAGTAAAATTATTTTTACCCTAATTGCCTCTTCTTTCGGCTACAAGGATAGAGATCTGGGAATCGATTTCTTGATGGCTTTGTTCTGGGGGCATATATTTATCTCCTTCTCAATTCGAGGGTTTCTTTTTTGCCCAGATTCTGTTTCCTTTCTTTATCTGGGTTCCCTTGTCTTGATATATTCCTGCTTTAATGCTTTCTTCTTATCCAACAAAATTATCCTTTTCCCCAAATGTCTGTTTACAAAATGGCACTCAGTTGTGGCTAAGGCTATTTATGCGTTACCTAGTTTCTGTTTAGGATGAATCAATCTATCGTTCTAACAAAGTAAAGGTTAAATGCACAAAGTGAGATTATAAAATAGACCCAAAATGCAAGCATGATGTTATAGAGGAACCCGAACTGCATCTGTTCTAAATGTATTTGGCGCTTGCATACTTCAACTCTGTTATATGTGGGATTATCGGTTTGTCTTTCTTTTGGGCACTGCAGGAACCGAGGCTACTCCAAGGAAGAAGGGTGCTGCTGTAGCGTCTTAAGTTTCTAAAGAGGCAGTTCAACTGTTTCGTTTTGATTTTTTGCTTTACATTCCCTGATGAATCAAGTCTTGGATATTTGTACCTCGAGTATTATCTCTCATTTGTTAGTGTGGAATGGTTCCTATTTAAGACATAGATCCAATGATGATTGCTTTTTGTCCTTTGGAGAAGGGTCCACTCTACTATCAAATATTGTTTAAAGTTGCCCTCCGTCGTACTAATCGATCAAAATTGCCCCGTCTTACTATTCAATGTATTTGCCCCTTATTTGATGGAAGGGACACATGGAAGGCTTCTATGTATTTTTGATACCCAACCTGTTATCCATATTGAATACCCAATATCGATGACCCTAAACCTGACCCGTTATCCATATTGAATACACAATATCCATGAACCTAAACCCGACCCATCCCAAGACTTATTTCATCTCCTTCACAAGAAAAGCTCCTTCCTCCCGAAATATGGAAGTGTTCAAAAATGCTGGTCCTTAGATTTAGCACTAAATCCTTCCAACGAGCGGTAGTTAACTCATTGATTTAAGCACATACAACACCACAATTCAATTTTCAAGAAACAATGTTTAAAATAATTTCAATATAGACAATTCAAGTTCAAAGAACTCCAAATTTGTAGGGATATTTCCAAACTTAATTTTCAACTACAAACATAAATTAGAATCAGATTAATGCTCAACTGTCAACTACAAAGTACTGTCAAATCCAACTGTCAACTACAAAGTACTATCAAATCCTTCGACTTCCAATTTTCAATCATAGAAACACTAACAAGATTTTTCATGCTTAGTTGCTCGAGTTTTTTGACTCGGAAAGTGAAGATTCTTTTTAACCTCAAATCTGATTCACCAAGGAACCCCGCAACTCTTTTACTTGCAAATCTTCTTTAATCAGGCTAAAATCAGTGGTTAATCTAAGATTTTAGCGTGAAAATTGCACGAGGCGCCCTATTTGGTCGCCTCCATTTAACCTATACCCATATTTTTTAAATTATTTAACTTATACCCTAATTTTTACAACTTCAGGCTCCGCCTTCCTAATACCTGTGCAAAACTTCAGCTTATTTAATGCTGAAGTTTTTACAAATTAACTAAATAACTTCAGCATCTTCTGCTGAAGTTTTTCAAAAAGCTTTATTGCAAAACTAAACTTCAGCTTATTTAGTGCTGAAGTTTTTACAACTTAACTAAATAACTTCAGCATCTTCTGCTGAAGTTTTTCAAAAAGCTTTTTATGAGAAACTATTGAATCGAGGACAAAACTTCAGCATCTTCTGCCGAAGTTTTTCAAAAAGCTAATGACGACAAAATGAATGAACCCAGGACAAAACTTCATCATATAGAGTGTTGAAGCTTTTACAAATGAACTAATTAACTTCAGCAGAAGATGCTAAAGTTTTTGAAACTAAACTAAATAATTTCAGCATCTTCTGCTGAAGTTTTTCAAAAAGCTAATGACGACAAAACGAATGAACCCAGGACAAAACTTCAGCTTATTTAGTGCTGAAGTTCTTACAAATGAACTAAGTAACTTCAACACTTTTGTTGAAGGTTTTGAAAAAGCCTAGAATGCTGAAGTTTGTGTGATTGCCTTTACTACTTTAGGCCCGTATGCCTAAAGTTTATGCGAAAAGTGGGTACGCTTGTGATTTTTTTGCAAAGCGGGTATAAATTAAAACGTGACCTAAAAAACGGGTATAGATGCAAAAGCCTCGATTTTAGCTCAACAAAATAGACCCGGATAATTACTTCAGTAACACTTTTAACAATTTTGGTTTCAACTTGGATAACTTAAGAACCCAGCAATTGGAGTTCGATTATTTTTACCCAGTTTTTTAAATCAGTTGCTAGCATAATTCTGACTCAAGAGCAGCTCCAAACAATCAAACCAATTTTTGAATGTTTAAGTATCCAACAACACAATTTTTTCTCGGAATTTCCTTTTTTTTTATTTGTGATTTCTGATTTGGAAATCAAGGTAATAAACAAGGAATTGTTAAAACAATTTCTTAGTCTACACTTTGAAACAAAAAAGTTTAATTTGTAAGAAATTTGGAAGCATGGAGGAAGGAGCTTCCCTTGAGGAGGAGATAAACTAAGAGAAAGGGACGAGGATTAAGTTGATTAAATCTTGGGATGGGTCAAGTATAGGGTTGTGGATATCATATCCAGGCAATTGGTTGGGTATTAAAAATGTTTAGAAGGTTGCCATGTGTCTCTTCCGTCAAATAAGGGGCAAATATGTTTAATAGTAAGACGATTGGGGCAATTTTGACCGATTAGTATAACATGGAACAATTTTAAATAATATTTGATAGTAGAGAAATATATTTGACCCTTTTCCGTTTGTCCTATATATGCTACTAGTTGGTTTACATTTCTAAGCGTAATAATTTGAAGTAAAAGATGTCCTCTTTAATCATATTTGGATGGCTGGTAGAAACTCCCGTTCTACTTTTGAAGTGTAACTAAATGAGGAAAGACCCGTATACGGGCCCAATATTCTGGTCTTAAAATTATTTTTTGTCGAGGCTCAATTAATTTTTTGATAAATAAATTGATCCTTGGTATATCCATTTAATCACGGATAGAGAATGATATTGGGGATCACTATTTATAATTAGTTTATTTTAATAATTTACTTTAAATTAAACTATAAATTATAATCCGTTTAAATTGCTCCAATTAACATAAAAAGACTATGTGTTATAATACTCATTTTTAACATCCATATCAAACATAAACATCAAATTGAAAATTTAATTTCAATGGTATTATTTTGCTATTTGAATATTTTACAAGAGAATACATTAAAGCTACAAGTGTCATCTATATTAACAAATTTTCTACAATAAGAAGCTTACCAATCTATCTGTAAACTATTCTTGAATACATCCAAATTGGTTTCACAAGAGTTTCAACAGTGGGAACAATCAGCTACGTGATGAAAGTTAACACGAACAACATCATTCTTTAAAATACGATAAAAAATGAAAAAAAAACTTACTATTGATTTTACTTCATGTCTTGTATACAACAAAATCAAGAGAAATTTTTAGTACAATAAATAAAGAGAACTTCCAAGGGGACTCGAACCCCTAAAGAGGCAATTTACTACTTCAAACAAAGAGAACCAAAGGCACTAAACAAATATTAACATGATATAAATTGTAGTAATTCAATATAGTAGTTCAAATTATATTTTATTATAACTCATTTAAAATTATGTTAACTGGTGATAAAATATAAAACATTTGATAGAAGTCTATATAAATTATTAAGGGATTATAATTTTTTTTCTTAATTAAGGAGATAAGAGAAATATTTTTATTTTTCTATAGATTTATCATATGTTAATTTTCATAATGAAACAATATAAAAATTATAAAAATAATGTTTAGGATAATTTATTCATAGTTGAAAACTTATCAGGGAAGAATGAGTTCAAATCATGTAGATTAAATTTTCACATCAATTAAGCATATAAGAGATAGCCCCCTAATACAGTATGAACAAATCCATCACTTAAATTAACTTTTGAGATTTAACAAACTATACTTTTTAAAATTACTTATGAATATGAATTTTTCTAGTTTGAAATCGCCTTCAAATAGTGTGGATAGATGAAAAACCTTTTAATTTTAATTTTTAAATTACTTTAAAACAGTATGGGTAAATACCAAAATCTTGTAAATATTTACCAATATCTTCTTTTGTTGCACTGTTATTTAAAAACTTAAGTTTACTTTCTCTGTGAAAACTCCTAGTTGACAAAATTAAAATTAATAATTTTACCAAATAAGAAAAGGAACGTTTCAAATGATTATTTGCATGCAATACTCTCCATAAAAGTAGTCTAATAAACATGAAGTAACTTTTAAAGGAGTGTTGTAGGTATAGGAATGTGGGTCCCATGTGTATCATAATAATTTGTATTTAAGAATTGCAAACAATGTAGGAATTTTTTTAAAATGACATATATGCCCTTGATCGACCATCTTTCCTTTTCTATATAATAGAAAATTGTGAGTTTGTATCCGTGAGGTCAAATGGTGTTTGAGGGGGCCAGGTTATACATTTTCTTAACAACATTCAACAACATTCCGTCTAACGAAAACAGTCTCTCTACCCTCTCTGGGGTAAGGGTAAGGGTAAGGTCTGCGTATACTTTATCCTTCCCAAACCCCACTAGGTGGGATTTTACTGGATTGTTGTTGTTGTATTATTCAACAACATTCCGTTTTGTCCATTTCTTAACAACTTTTCATGCTATACAATTGTAATATGACAGACGCTAGGTATAAAGAGATCAAAAAACAAGTCACGAAATAAATAAAGCCAGCATTTCTATTGGCAAAGCATACATTACATGGGTCAAAGAAAAAGAGAGCTATATACAAAGAGTGACAATCTTGCTGCTTGGGCATTCTCCATTTTGAGTGTCCGTGGAGACCAAGCTCCTAGTGCCAGGCTCTCTGACCAGGAATGCGAGAAGGATAACTAGTTGTAACAAGGTATAACAATAACAAGAATTGATTAAAGCAGCCACCACTAGGCTCTTTTGTCCCCTTTATTCCAGCAACTCAGGCTTCTAAATTCCAAGTCAACCTGCACGTCCTTGCGCTTGACCGACTCTTCCGTGAATAGTTGCCAATACTGGTTAGTGTAGAGATGTTGGACAAAATTTAGAGTCACAGGACCTATTAAGCATATCTGCCAACTCAATGCTTGAGCCAATAGTTTCGCAGCTGAGACATGTGCAACAGTATCTCGTCTCGACCTTGGTTGGTGACACTACTGGTCATAATCCAAGGTGGTACAGTTTGGAAGAACTTCTGTATCAACTCTAGAAAATCCTGCAAGTTCTCTTCAGGCCTTCTCCCTCCATTCTTCTTCTTTTTCCGCTTATCACACTTGGTGAAAACTAGTGTCATTGGGATCTGAAAAAGAGCACCCACGATACAACACAAAACTTAGAAAAGCGTCTTCATAAATAAACAGAAAAAACATCAATATTTTTCAAAAAGCCAAATTGGTCAGCGGTCTCTGAATTGATTGCTTAGGTAGGGGAAAATGATATCCAAAGTAAGGGAGTAACCATTTTCCTCTAATATTGAGTATAATGAGGTATGGTCTTGGAGTAGAAAGTTTAAAAATAACACTTTATAGCATCACACAGAAAGTGCAAAGGCAAACAAGGAACAACATAAAGAATTCAGAACTTGAAATGTTGAGCACATGGCAAAAGGAGGCCTCATATTCACATGATGTGATCTTACAACTTCATTGTTCATAAAATCGGAACGGAGATAATTTAGATTGAATCACCTGATTCTGTCCCAACCAACTTGCATACTCAAGATCAATCTTTTTCGCAGGGATGCTAGCATCTATGAGGAGGAAGACTGAGACAAGGGTTGGCCGGTTTAGGAAATAATCTTTGGTGAACTTAGCCCAATCTGTCCGTACTTCATGTGGTGCAGCTGCATACCTTCAGTATTAACAAAAGTTCAGTATTTGATCTTGAATATGCAAGTACTATTAAAAATGTCATAGAAGACGGAGATGGCACACGGAAAGCATATAATGTTAACGATATCAATTTGAGGCACAAAAAGGAGTAAGATTATTCCAATGTTATTTGAGAGAGATAAAGACAGTGAATGCAAAAATATGATTGGAAGAGACTAAGAGATAGGGGGTGTAGAGAAGTTGATTATCGTGAAGATAGATACAAAACAAAGTACGAGCACAATAATTTGTTTAGAACTGGATTCACAGAAGAGAGGGAATTCAACAGTAGCATGAAGTCGCTCTAAAGAACATGTCTGCTTGGTGCTCAAGCATTTATGAACATCTTCTTCTGTCTCTTCGATAGCTTGCTAAACCTAGTCAAGCTGGCTAAAACCTTGCATCAAGCTCTCAGAATATGAGTAATTGTTCAGTTCAGGTCAATGTTTTAACAATAGTCTCTAATCCAAAATCGCAGCATCATGCAAGGTCCTGATTCACAGTTTCTAACAAACAGAAGCAATCAAGATTTTCTCTTCATGAAATAAAATTCCTATATGTTAATTTAGTCAACATTTCTGAAAGACCTAGAATAACAGAGTAGGGAGTTCTCACATCTCAAGCTGCTAGGGATAATAATTACTTATTCAATATGCAACTATAGAAAGCCATCGGATAACCTATCATGAAAATGATTCGGCAAGGCCAGAACGTGAGTGTCACATTTCACAGTAGTCTTTCGAATGTTGCAGCAAAAGTATACACAACTTTCTTAAAACATTCTGCAGTGAAGTCCATACCCGTAGCCTGGTAAATCTACAAGGTACCAGCTATCGTTGATCCGGAAATGATTGATGCATTGTGTCTTCCCTGCAATTAGATAGAGGAACAGGCTTACTTATACGGTTTCTTATTGCAGATTTGTAAAGAAATTCTTGAATGGTGAAAATATCAGAGCTTCAGTAGCTGCAGGTCGGATTTAATTTACATATAAAAGAAAAACAGTTTACTTTCATTCAAGTCCCCCAGAAAATTTTGCTTCCCTATCTAAACATAGAGAGCACTTACAAGAAATCAAATTTATCAGAAAGAATGAAATAGCATGTACAATCAAAATTTCCATGTACTGAGTTGCTAAACAAATCATATTAACCACGTCGTATTTACCACACCTTAATGGAAACAAAAACTTAGAACCTATACAGTTTCACTCGAGTTAATAAAGCAAGAGAAGGAGCTGGCAGTTCCTAGCCACCAGGAAGAATTGGCATGCAGCACAAAGCTGAAAAATCTAGTAAAATTGAGATAGGTAAAGACAGAATAGTGTGCTTGTGGTCTTTGATGAGCGGTATGAGGACCAATTATCAAGTAGTATACCAGGAAACTCTAACACAGTTGCTCAGCTCTCACATTGGAATGTCAGCTAATGATAATGGAGAATGGCAGAGGCACTTAAAGGAAATCTGATGAAAGAATGAGATAAAAACTGCTGGAACTGCATTAATCTTTCTCCTGTGTCATATGCCTTTTATAAGTCTGAACACCACATGCATATCTTTCTTCCTCTCACGATAAACTTCAATCAATCTCCTTAGAAAAATATAGATTCCTCATTCCGTTGTAGATCTATAGGGCATAAATCTAGATTGGTTCTCTGTCACTCTTATAGTGTCCCTAAGTCTACTAACTATCACTCTTCCCCAGAGTTTCATCATATGACTCATAAGTTTAATGTCATGATAGTTTGCAGTTGCACAACTTTGAATGCCTCCTTTATTTTGATAAACTAGAATCAGGGTACTCTTTCTCCAACCATCGGGCGTCCTACCACTTCTTCAGTAAATAATTTGGTAAGGATCCTACTCCAACCTTTCCAAGACTCTTCCAAACCTCTATGGGGATACCATTTGCACCATAAGCTTTTCTAATCCTCACATATTTCATAGCATCCTTACCTCCGTTGGCCTAATTCTATAAGTGTAGCTAAAGTTCCATCGTGCACAAATGTTTGGAGATCTAGAATGTTGTTATCAGGGTTTGAGTTCAATAAATTTATCAAAATAGCCCCTTTATCTCTTCTGGATCTCATTGTCTTCTGTCAATACTTGTTGAGAATCATTTTTTACACTTCACCCGAGTTAAGTCCTTACTTCTCTTCTCTCTTAGTTGCGTCAGTTTAAACATTTCTTTCTCCCCAATTGTGTCCCTAGCTTTTGGTTAAAGCCATCTAGGGCTCCTCTGCGAGCTTTTTCTTTCTTGTGATCGGTATCTCACTCGAGCTTTACTAGTATTTTAAGCTTCCCTCTTATCTCTCTTGTACTCTTCAACGGCTTCTCTATCTTTTGCTTTTGGCAACTTCCTATAGCATTCTCTTTTAGCTCTAATAACTCTTTGCACCTTCTCATTCCACCCCCAAGACTCTTGAGGTTGAGGTCTTATACCTTTAGAGACACCTAACACTTTGTTTGCTACTCTTTTAATTGAACCTGACATTCCTTCCCATAGGATGTCAACATCCCCCTCTAAGACGCATGCTCCCTCCTCCCGTAGTTCTTCTTGAAATGCTAACTAGTTAGTGCCTTTTAATGCCCATCACTGAATTCTCGATTACTTGCAAGTTGTCTCCTTTCTCACTCTCACTCTCGCCTCGCGTTTTACATCCAAGACCACGAACCTATGTTAGGTGGTCATCACTTCTTCTGGTATAACTATACAGTCCTTATATGTTCTAAAACTTCTTCGGTTAAGAATAAAGCCATTGACTATGGTTAACCCTAAATGTTTAGGGGCGAATATTTTTTTTTTTTGGCTTAAATTATGTGTTAGTTACACAAAATCATAAGCTAAAACGAACTCTAGGATAGCCTTTCCTTCATCGTTCCTAGTGCCATAACCATATCTCGTGTACTTGGTCATTATTGTTGAAGTGTGTGACTATCTCATCTAAAAGCATAAACTATTAGAAAAAGCACACTTTATTTACTTAATTGTCTCTTAAAGCACACCCCCCACGTGCCGGCTTCATTCATTTTTTGCATTTGCCAAGCACATGAAAAGTCATTTATTATAATGGCAGCAGTGAGACTCGAATCCCATATACCATGTTGAAGTGTATGACCATATCATCTAAAAGCTTATACTACTAGAGAAAGCACACTTGATTTACTTAATTGTCTCTTTGACAAGAGGACAACTATCTTTATCGACATGACCTTTTAGATCTCCCTTAATAAAGATCTGATGGTCGCCCGGTATCCCTTTAACTAAGGTGTTCATATCTTTCCCAAGCTCGCTTTCAAATAATTTAATTGCTTGGAACTTGTTGATAGCCACTTCAATTGATTTGTTATTCTTTATGTTATCTCAATCCTTACTGCTACCCCTGTTACCTTCTAGCTTCACCCCAAAACTTGGCTATTAAGTTTTTAAAGTCTATATGAGTCGTAATCCATACAAATTTTATCTTATGAGAAGTTAATCATAAAGCTGAAGCCACACAAACATGTAATCAATTATGAAAGTTCCAAAATTTCTCTGTCAACATCAAGTGAAGACATTTTTTGATGAAGTAAGATGTTATATTACTGGCATCAAGAAGATACAAAAACATTACAAAAGAGGTTGGTTAGCTCCATTTACACAAAAATACAGTTCTATTCAGGAAGCTAACCAAAAGAACCAAAAACCTAAGGTTGGCAATCAAGCCAAAGTCAAAGAGCTAATAAAATCTAGAAATGGAATTAACTCATTTACAGGGAAAAGGTTGCTCCATTTATATAGATTCCTAAGGCACTTTTTTTCCAGGGAGCAGTTGGGAATTGATATGCCATCAAAGCATTTGCGATTCCTTTCTGTCCAAATACACCAAAATATACTTGCTGGGATCTTCTGCCATATCTTCTTGATGGTTCTGTCAACTTTCCATCAAGTGAGACCTACTATTTTAGCTATACTCAAATATCTATCTTTAATGAACCAAGGCACCCTCAAAACTCACGTCTTTTCTACAATCAAGAATCACACTTCATCAAATTAATAGTCATTCTACAAAAGTTTTAACCATAATGCTGAAGCCACACATACATGCAAATGTGTAATCAACAATGAAATCATAGATTTCTCTATCAAGTGAAACCTAATATCTTAGCTATACTCGGAAAAACTATTTTTAATGAACCAAAGAACCCTCAATAATCACATCTTTTCTACAATCAAGAATCACACGTTATCAAATCCACAACCATTCTACACAAAAAAAAAATCAAGCGAAGAACATATGAAAACCTGGTTTCTTGGAAGTAAGAGCAAGCTTTTTACGCTTCACAAGGGAGTTAAGCAAAGAAGATTTGCCCACATTGGACCTCCCAACAAGAGCAAACTCAGGCTTTCCATCAGAGGGACATTCATCAGTCTCCACACTGCTCTTCACGAACTCAGCTTGCTCCACTTGAGCATCCCCAGCATATTTACTAAGCACAATATTTGACCCTTTTAAAATCCTAGCACTCAAGGGCCTTGAACCAGAAGAAATATCAGTATCAGGTGGAACAAATAGCTTTTCAACTGAAATTTCTATGTGGGTATTTTGTTCTTGAACATCTTCAAGTTCCAAATTCTTGGTTTGTGAATCTGGGTTTTGGAGGAGTGTGTTGGCTGCTGCTGTAACTGATGAAAAATGGGAAATTGGGGTTGTTTTGGATTTGGATAAGAGTGTGGATGTTATGAGAATCTTGGGTTTTGGGCAGAAAATGGAGAAGTGGGAATGGAGTTTAGGAAGATGAGTGATAAACATCTTGTTTTGGTTCTTTGCTCTCACTGTGAAACCACTGCCACCATGGTATTGTTGGGTTTTGCTGTGGTTTGGAAAAGATATTTCCACTTCTTCTGTTGGTCCTTTGGGATAAGATAAATTTCAGAACATCCTTGAAATATGATCACAATTATAAATTGCTCCTTTCAAGTTTTAGAATGTGCAGAAAGTAAAATTTCCATTAACTTGTTATATACATAACACTGTAAGGGAGTAGGTTATTTACTTTACTGTTTAGGTTATTAACTTATTACAAATAGTTACTCTCTCTCTAACACATCATATTATGTGATATTATTTCAATGGGTTAAGTTTAAGAAAAAAATAGAAATTTTTGAAATTTATGATTTAAAATAAACCATGAATATTTGCATGACTAATCATCTTATTAAGAGTAATGAGAACTTGAATTCGAAGTTTGGGGAGTTTTGGCAACTGATTTGAGGTGTACCCATACTGAAATTCCAGTTGAATCTCAAGCTTCTTAAATCTGCAGAATTCGAATTTCTTGGTAGTATTGTTTCTATTAACTTTTGAATTGATTGATTGGTTGTTTTCAAGAACTCCTCACCGGTCTCTTGCTCCGACTCCGGCTCCGGCTCCGGCAAAAGTGATCTAAAGTTTGGGGAAGCTGTGTATCTTACCGGCTCAAGAAACACTAATTATTCAGTGGTGCATATTCAGGATTTATTTGAACGGTTCATAATCTCCCCCATTTTCTTGGTTCCATGGGTGTTTGTGTGTTTTGCAGGTTTCACTTTTGTGGTTGTTTGGAGACGGTAGGGAGGTGTATGCGCACAAGCAGTAGAGCAGCAGCTATATGCCGTCGGGAGTATACCAAGTCGAAAGTTCCAGTATCTATTCGCAGGAATTGGTACCTCCTGCATCGTGTTTCTCTGTCTCCTGTGTTAATTACTTTGTTGTCGTAATATTTCGTACTAGTCTTGTCAATCTAGTGGTGAGCTTGTAGTTACTATTTGTTCCCTTTATTGTTCTATGTGGTATTTTTTCTTTTTTTCTTTTAGACATTTGTAGGTATAGAGAATGTGGTTGTAATAGCAGAGTAGGGTCATGTCCTTGGGGAGGGGGGGTAAGGCAAGGGTTAGGAAATGGGACGGGGCCCAAAGGGGGTAAAGGGAACAAGATCGCCTGTAGGTTGAGAATTGGATCATGGAATATATGAACGTTGACGGGTAAGTTTATAGAGCCGGCGAAGATTCTCCAGAAAATGAGGGTCAATATAGCGTGTGTGCAGGAGACTAGGTGGGTAGATCGAAGGTGAGGGATCCAGACGGGTATAAATTGTGATTCTCCGGAGTCGTGAAGGGCAAGAACGGAGTGGGCATTTTGGTGGATAGAGAGCTCAGAGAGTCAGTGGTAGAGGTTAGGCGGGTAAATGACATATTGATGGCGATTAAGGTAGTAATTGGAGGGAGCACCATGAATGTCATTAGCGCTTACGCGCCACAAACGAGCTTGGACGAGGAGGTTAAAAAGCGCTTCTAGGAGGCGCTGGATAAGGTGGTGCCGGGTATTCCGCCTACGGAGAAGTTATTCATAGGAGGGGATTTCAATGGTCATATTGGGTCGTCTGCTAGTGGCTATGACGAGGTGCACGGTGGCTTCGACTTTGGTGATAGGAACGGGGATGGTTCCTCACTGTTGGATTCCGCTAGAGCTTTTGAGTTGGTGATCGTGAGTTCTATATTTTCGAAGAGGGAGGAACATTTGGTTACTTTCCGGAGTATGGTGGCTAAGACTCAGATTGACTATCTCTTCCTCAGGAGGTGCGACAGGGGGTTGTGAGAGGATTGCAAGATGATCCCGAGTGAGAACCTCACGACTCAACATAGACTCTTGGTGATGGACGTCGGTATCTTGATGAAGAGGAAGAAGATGTTTGTACGGGGTGAGTCGAGTATCAGGTGGGGAGCTTTGTCTAAGGATAATGCATGGGAGTTGGAGAGGGGGCTGACGACTATGGGTGCCTGGAAGAGTGGTGGGGACGCTAGCGCTATGTGGACGGCGACGACAGACTGTATAAGGAAGGCAGTGAGAGAGGTGTTGGGAGTTTCGAAAGGTTACTCTAGCGGGCACCGAGGCGACTAGTGATGGAATGACGTGGTTCAAGGTAAAGTGGATGCCAAGAAATCGGCTTACATTAAGTTAGTAGAGAGCACCGACAAGGTTCTGAGGAGAGCGAATAGTGAAAGATATAAGGAGGCTAGGAAGGAGGCGAAATTAGCGGTCACAGAGGCTAAGACTGCTACTTTTGGTCGGCTGTATGAGGAACTTGGGGGAAAATGTGGGGACAGGAAGTTATTTTGGTTGGCCAAAGCGAGGGAGAAGAAGGCTCGCGACTGGATCAAGTGAGGTGCATCAAAGACGAGGACGGCCGAGTATTGACGGAAGAGGACAAGATTAGGAAATGATGGCAGTCGTACTTTCATAAACTTTTGATTGAAGAGGGGGATAGAAACATCGTGTTAGGGCAATTGGGGCACTCCGAGAGCCATCGCGACTTTATTGTAGGTGCATTAAGGTTGAGGAGGTCATATGTGCGATGGGTAAGATAGTCGGGGCAAAGCGACCGGACCTGATGAGATTCCAGTAGAGTTTTGGAGATATGCTGGTAGAGCAGGCTTGGAGTGGCTGACTGGGGTGTTTAATGTTATCTTCAGGATGGAGAGGATGCATGATGAGTGGCGGTGGAGTACAATGCTTCCGATGTACAAGAACAAAGGTGATATCCATAATTGTAACAACTATAAGGGTACCAAGTTACTAAGTCATACCATGAAAGTTTGGGAGAGGGTGGTGGAAGGGAGGATAAGGAGGGCAATGTCTATATCGAAAAATTAATTCGGGTTTATGCCGGGTCATTCTACTACGGAAGCTATCCACCTTATCAGGAGGTTAGTAGAACAATACAGGGATAGGAAAAAGGATTTGCATATGGTGTTTATTGACCTGGAGAAAGCGTATGACAAGGTCCCCAGGGACGTTCTTTGGAGATGTATGGAGGTGAAAGGTGTGCTGGTGGCTTACATCAGGGCAATAAAGGATATGTATGATTGAGCTATGACTCAAGTTAGGACTGTGAGAGGTAACTTAGAGCCTTTTCCGGTGGTTATAGGGTTACACCAAAGATTTGCGCTCGGTCCGTTCTTATTTGCCCTGGTGTTGGACGCACTGACACACCATATTTAAGGAGAGGTGCCATGGTGTACGTTGTTCGCTGATGATATAGTTCTGATTGATGAAACACAATGCGTCGTTAATGTGATACTGGAGGTATGGAGGCAGGCCCTAGAGTCTAAAGGTTTCAAGTTGAGTAGGACTAAGACGGAATATGTGGAATGTAAGTTCAGCAACGTGACGGGGGAAGCAGATGTGGAAGTCAGGCTTTACTCACAGGTCATCCTCAAGAGAGAAAATTTTAAGTACTCAGGGTCAATTATCCAGGGTGATGGGGAGATCAACGGGGATATTACGCATATTGGGGTGGGGTGGATGAAATGGAGGTTAGCGTCTAGAGTCTTGTGTTACAAGAATGTGCCACCGAAACTCAAAGGTAAGTTCTATAGAGCGGTGGTTAGACCGGCCATGTTGTATGTGGTTGAGTGTTGGCCAGTCAAGAATTCACATATCCAGAAGATGAAAGTAGCAGAAATAAGGATGTTGAGATGGATGTGTGAGCGCACTAGGCTGGATAAGATTAAGAATGAAGATATTCAGGGAGGGTGGGCGTGGCTCCGGTGGACAACAAGATGCGGGAAGCGCGGAGTAGATGGTTCGGACACGTGCAGAGGAGAAACCTAGATGCCCTGGTTAGGAGGTGTGAGCGGTTGGATTTGGAGGTACGAGAAGATGTAGAGGGCGGCCTAAGAAGTATTGGGCCGAGGTGATTAGACAGGACATGGCGCGACTCCAGATTTTCGAGGACATGGCTCTTGATAGGAAGGTGTGGAGGTCGAGCATTAGGGTTGTAGGTTAAGGGGAAGTCGAGCGATTTTCCCCTTTAACCCGGTTTCCCTCTTTGTACCGACGAGTATGATAGTGTTTTGACTAGCCCTGCTAGCAATTTATGTTGTATTTTACACTTTTGCATAATATTTGTTTTACTGCTTTTCCATTTATTTGCGGTCTCTCACGTTGATGATATTATTTTTCGGGTTTTGTTGTCATAGATTTATTGTCTCTGAGCCGAGGGTCTCCCGGAAATAACCTTTCTATCCCCTCCGGGGTAGGGGTAAGGTGTGCATACATTCTACCCTCCCCAGACCCCACTGGTAGGATTTTACTGGGTTGTTATTATTGTTGTTGTACTTAAGAGTATAATATAAATTGGGATAGATAATAAATTATATGTTACTACAATTTAATGTGATCGCCTAAAAGTTACAATAGAAGAAAATTGTCTTTTTAAGTCTCTTGTGTGTTCGCTATAAGTTTCCATTTTAAGAAAAAAAAATATAAGTGTGTTGTTATTGTGGTGTGACAAAATCAATATGTGAATTATTTTATGCGAAATGTTCAATACAATACTTTAACATGAGTATTTTCTTTTCGTTGGTAAAATCGAAAATGAGATTCAAAAATTCATCTATTAAAAATTTGTGTGAGATTTTTGAATAGTCTTGTATAAAAGTTAGTATCCAGATTATAGATTAGTTAGGAACCGAGATTAACCTCGTTAGGAACGGGGGATTTGCATCTATACCTGCTTTTTGAGTCACGTTTTAACTTATACCCGCTTTGTAAAAAAATTTACAAGCGTACCCACTTTTCGCCTAAACTGCAGGCATACGGGCCTGAAGTAGCAAAGGCAATCACGCAAACTTCAGTATTCTAGTAGATGGCTGAACTTAAACATTCTACTAACTGAAGTTTTATTCTCTATTTGTTGAACTTCAGCATGTTTTAGCTGAAGTTTTGCCCTGGATTCAATAGTTTTGTCGTAAAGCTTTTTCAAAAACTTCAACAGAAAATGCTGAAGTTATTTAGTTCATTTGTAAAAATTTCAGCACTAAATAAGCTGAAATTTTGTTCTGGATTCATTAGTTTTGTCGTAAAGCTTTTTCAAAAAACTTCAGCAGAAGATGCTGAAGGAAATTAGGTCATTTGTAAAAACTTCAGCACTAAATAAGCTGATATTTGCTGAACTTCATCATGTTTTGGCTGAAGTTTTGTTCTATATTTGTTGAACTTCAACATGTTTTAGCTGAAGTTTTGTTATGTTTGTGATGAACTTCACGGCTGAAGTTTGTTTTGTATTTGATAACTTCAGCATTCTAGGAGCTGAAATTTTTGTTTATATTTACTGAACTTCAACATTCTTAACTTTATTTGTTTGGAAGTTATTAGGTTGGTCGAAGTACATAAGCAACAAAAGTTAATCTTCAGCAGAAAGTTCATCCCTATGAACTGAAGTTTCATAGCAGCACCAACAACAACAGAAGAAAGAAAAAGAAAATGAAGGAGGAGAAGGAGGAGGAGAAAGGGGGCTGGAGTTGTTTAAAAAGTGGGTACAAGTTAAAACTTAAAAAAATAGGTATAGGTTAAATGGGGGCGATCAAATAGGGCGTCTCGCGCAATTTTTACGTTAGGAACCAAGATTAAAGATTAAGAGCACATTTGGACATAAATTTGTTTTTCCTTTTTTTCAAAAGAAATTCACTTTTTTTTCTAAATCAGCGTTTGTTCATAAAATTTCTAATTTTTACTTGAAGATGCATTTTGAAAATTTTCGAAAATTTGAAAAACTTCAAAAAGCTATTTTTTCAAAATTTTCACTCAAATCACTCACAAAACTTCAAAAATAACCCAAACTGAAATTTATGTTAAAACACAACTCTAAATTTAAATATTATTTTTACTTGAAATTTTTTCCCCCCAATTTTTGGAATTTTACGATTCTTATGTCCAAACGCCTACTAACCTACTTTACTCGAGGGAGGTTTTATCCTCGTGAAAACTGAGTTTAGCGTTATTTATTGAAGTTCTGTTAAATTGAGATTGCAATGTGTTAATTCACAAAATTGGAGGGCTACAAAAGTAGATATTGGAATTTCCACATCACAGTAGCAGAGAAAGCCTCAGAACATCAGCAACAACTCTTTCAACTCCCTTTGATTCTTTGCATTAACTAAAACTGTGAGATCCATTCCTTTTAGAGAAAAACGAATCAAGATCCAGTGTGCAATCAATGGCTCCTCCAGCTCAAACTAATCGATCTCCTTCACCTTCTCAACCTTCTGGGTAAACAGTTCTTCTTCTTTTTTTTTTTTTTTTTGGTAAATTGTTTTCACATACCCTTTTGGACGTAGAATTGAAAAATCCACACCAAGTATGAACTGTTCCTATTTTTCACTGTCCTTTTACATAGTCTTGTTCCTGACCCTTTTGAGAAAGCGGATGAATTGAATTGTTTTTAGTTGAATTCTTGAAATTCCGAAGTCGAAAATACTACTTAACTACTCAATAAACGATCAAGATTGGATTTTTAGCTTCGATCATGATGTTGGTATTTCCTACATTGACCTCAAAAGTTCACCAATTCAAATCACTACTTTTTTTTTGCATAATTATATTTTATTAATAACTCGATGGTTTATATTAATGGCTGTATGATACGTTCTATTTTATTATAATTGCATAAGGCAATGTCCTTGTTAAAAAATGAGCTTTGCTTGCTTCTATGGGATTCCGGTAAATAAAGATTAGGGCTTTTGGAATGGCAAAAATTGAAATTTTATGTACAGCTTAAGGATATGCAATTGCTGATGTTAGTTTTCATTGCTGCAGAAAAGGGGAAGTTTCAGATTTGAAGATGCAGCTTAGGCAGCTGGCAGGTAGCCGAGCTCCCGGGACTGATGATGCAAAGAGGGAGCTGTTCAAGAAGGTGATCTCTTGTATGACAATTGGGATTGACGTTTCTTCAGTTTTCAGCGAAATGGTTATGTGCTCAGCAACCTCAGATATTGTTCTAAAAAAGATGTGCTACCTTTATGTTGGGAACTATGCTAAAAACAACCCAGAACTCGCGCTTTTGACCATTAACTTTCTTCAGAAGGACTGCAAAGATGAGGATCCCATGATTCGCGGTTTGGCTCTAAGGAGCTTGTGTTCTTTGCGGGTCACAAATTTGGTCGAGTATTTGGTCGGCCCCTTGGGTTTAGGGTTGAAGGATTCAAATAGCTATGTCAGGACAGTTGCAGCCATTGGTGTTTTGAAGTTGTACCATATCTCAGCATCAACTTGCATGGATGCGGATTTTCCTGTCACGCTTAAGCATTTGATGCTTAATGATCGAGATGCTCAGGTTTGGCAATTTGATCGACATGATATCTATTCTCTTTTTTTTTTTGGCTACTTCTTATGCTTGAGTTTTTCGAAGCAATTATTACCTACTGTTTGGTTTTTATGTGATTTACATTAACAACAAAGTAGTTGCACTGTTGCACACTTTTTGATATAACCGTAGATTTTCCAATTTTCCTGGTTTCATTTTTTCCCTCTCTCTCTCTATGACATCGGATAGCATTTCAGCATAGATGGTGTGGACTCCACCCATATTGGACAATTGTTTCAACAATTTGCAGCATACTTTGGCATAATTTCATAATGTTATTTTTTTTGATAAAATTGAGAGAAATAGATCAATATTCTAGAAACTATAATTAGTTCCTTGCGGCTCATGGCAAAAGTCATGTAGAACTTAGACTACTGCAATGGGAAATAAACATGACTAGTTTGCTTAACAAATGGATCTTTTTTCTGTTTTTGCCAGGCTTTTGCTGCTGTTTATTTGATTCAACTTTGTTGGAGATAAATCTACTTGGTATTTGAGTTGTATATGTGATTTCTATTGCAAAAATTTATATCTCATTTTTAGTATCAATGTTAATAAGATGTATGTCCATTTAAGAATAGTATGGTGGTGGAAGAAGTTCATATGTTGTGATGTGGATGGGATTAGGAAAAGGTTACAACATTGGAAAAATGGGTGATATTAGTCAAATCTTTTTTGCTTTGGGGATTGGAGAAATCGGGCTTTGGATCAACAGAGAGCGTTGTGTTAATATGTGTGGCCATGGTTCTAATCTTGAAACCATCATCTCCCATGAGGAGGTAAAGTTGTGTACATTCGTCTTCCTTTGAGATTATCTTGGGGCGAGCCTTTTGGCACTTGATCCGTAATTGTTATATTTTTAACAAAAGATGGACACCTTATGATTGTGGGACCTAGTCACTAGAGAACCAAGAGAAACAATAATTCTCAAATGACTAGACTTAAGTTAAAATTTGGTTAATCACCGGCTAAGTCACGTGCTTGGGTATAGTCGCTGTATTGTATAGCTAGTTTTTAGCTAGAACTAACTCATTAGGATAGAGATGTAAGTTGCACATTTTTGTTGAACAGGAAGAACAACGTGCTCCAAACAAGTTTTTATTCATCTTTCTTTTTGTTTTTGTTTTTTTTTTCTTTGGATAAGGGCAGCATTTAGGTCTTCTTGCACGTACTTGGACAAATACGTTTGTACTTGCTACCTCCCACTAACAAGGCGCTTAAAGCATGCTTAAGCCCTAAAGCAAGACTCAAAACATGTAGAGCGCTTTGCCTCGCTTGTCGGGCGCTTCAGTGTCGTCATCAAAGCTCTAACGCATACTTTTCCTTGACAATGAGCGTAATCCACAAGAGGCGACACTAAGCAATTGATATTTCACTTTACCATAATTTTCTTAAATTTCTTTTTCCATATTTTCGTTATTCATGCTTATAATTATTAGTCTTAGACGACACACATATATTTGTATTCTTTCTCCATTTGCACCTTTCTTCATTAAAGCCCTACGCTTTATTTGTGCTTTGCGTTTAAAGCCCAATGGACGTTAGAGTTTTTTTTGCGCTTTTCGCCTTTGATAATACTGGCAGAGTCACCTCCCCACCTGATAATTCTTATCATCAAGACTTGGGCAAATATAAGAATTTACGTAGTGTCGCGTTGGAACCGAACCTGGGTCACTCCCACTGGTAGGCACACCTCAGGTGATAGTTTTCTAGTCATCTAAACCAAATTATAAAAAATAAAGTATACCAACTTTGCTTTGTCAAAGGTTAAAAGCTGCAATTTGCTCTTTCTTTTTTCTGGTTTTGATCCTCTTACTTTAGGGGGAATTCTCAAACTCTTTCTAAGTTTTTTAAGGCCACAATCCGTGGATGTTTTCTTTTTCTTGGAGAAAAAAGTACTTTTAATTAAAATACCACCAAGTTGGTACTAATCTCTTAGTAAAATAAGCGGAGTTCAGGCATGCAAGGAATGCATGATATCCATGATCCTTGGGTGTTTTGCTAGGTTTGAGTCCCTTACAACCTTTGGGGTGTATTGGTATCAGATAAAAGTCTTAATATTTTGAAAAGTTTTATTGGAGGGGGCCCAGATTAGGCAGAGATGGCAGTCTTACTTTCATAGACTCTTGAATGAAGAGGGAGATAGGGGCATTGTGGGGGGGGGGGGGGGGAGTTGGAGTACTAGGAGCGGCAGCGAGATTTTGGGTACTGTGACGTATACGAGTGGGAGAGGTTGTAGGGGCTATGCGCAGGATGAGTCGGGGTAGAGCGACTGAGCCGAACGAGATCCCGGTGGAATTCTGGAAGAGCGCGGGTAAGGAGAGTTTGGAATGGCTTGCTAGGTTTAACGTCATTTTTAGGACGAAGAAGATGCCCGAGGAGTAGAGGCGGAGTACAATGATCCCGTTGTACAAGAACAAGGGGGATGTCCAAAACTGCAACAACTATAGGGGTATCAAGTTGTTAAGCCATACAATGAAAGTGTGGGAGAGGGTGATTGAAGGGAGGTTGAGGAGGTGTGTGTCCATTTCCGAGAACCAGTTTGGTTTCATGCCGGGACAGTCGTCGACTGAGGCCATTCGCATTGTGAGGAGATTGGTGGAGCAGTATAGGGCGATGGAGAATGATTTGCATATAGTGTTCATTGACTTGGAGAAAGCCTATGACAAAGTCCCGAGAAAGGTTCTATGGAGATGTTTGGAGGCTAGAGGAGTGCCTGTAGCGTATATTAGAGTGATTCAGGACATGTATGATGGAGCTAAGACCCGGGTTAGGACAACATGAGGAGACTCTGATTACTTTCCGGTTGAGACGGGGTTGCATCAGGATCAGTACTTAGCCCATTTTTGTTTTCCCTGGCGATGGATTCTTTGACGCGTCACATTCAAGGGGAGGTGCCTTGGTGCTTGTTATTTGCGGATGACATAGTCCTGATCGATGAGACGCGAGGTGGCGTTAACGAGAGCTGGAGATCTGGAGACAGACCCTGGAGTCTAAGGTTTCAAGTTGAGCAGGACCAAGACAGAATACTTGGAGTGCAAGTTCAGCGGTGCTACCCAGGAGGCGGATGTGAGACTCGATACACAAGTCATTTCCATGAGAGAGTTTCAAGTATCTCGGATCTATAATTCAGAAGGATGGGGAGATAGATGAGGATGTCACACACCGTATCGGAGCAGAGTGGATGAAGTGGAGGCTCGCTTCCGGTGTCTTGTGTGATAAGAATGTGTTGTTGAGTCTTAAGGGTAAGTTCTACAAAGTAGTGGTTAGACCGACTATGTTGTATGGGGCATAGTGTTGACCAGTCAAAAACTCTCATGTCCAACAGATGAAAGTAGCAGAAATGAGGATGTTGAGATGGATGTGTGGGTATACTAGGTTGGATAGAATTAGGAATGAAGTTAGTTGTAGTGTTTCACACGACAATGGCGGCCAACGCCATAGCTCGATTCTAATTCCTACAACCATATCCATTCCCCAAACCTTCAGTACTTCTCTCAAAATTCCCTCACTCCTCATCACCACGTTTCTCCATTAATGTCCCCAACGTCAATAATCCCTACCGTATTCATTTCCAGTGCTGAAAGTTCTGAATCGAGTACATCAATTGTTGGCGACCTGTTATACTATCTGAATGAGTCATGGACTCAGTTTCATGCTACAACATGTAAAAAACTGTTAGGAAGCTCTGACTTGGGAACCGTGCCACCTGAATCTCTCTCTTTCTGATCTCCTCCTTCCGGTGAGTCCTCTCTCCGGTCCCATGGGGAGGAAAACCTTTTTCATTTAAGGTGACAAATCTTTTGAGCTAGTCGAAGATTGCAAAGGAACTAACAGATGGTTTGTCTGGATAGAACGTGGCCGACGATTCACAAGCCAAATCCAGATAGATGAGGAAAATTTGAGATGGGCCTGTGATCAAATGCAGCAAGCCTCGCGTGGTTATGGTAATCTATACAGAAGATGGGGGAGGAAGATTCAAGCATGCATGTACAAAGTATACCAAAACTACAACAACTATGGTAGGTTTCTAAGAATTGAGGTCTGGGTTGGGGAAAGGAAAAAGGCAATTATCATCCCTGAAGTGGTCCATAACAAAGGATGAGGAGACATATCAGAAAAAATCCTACTCTTTCTTGGGGAAGCATCAAATTACAAATTCAAAAAAATTCTCAGATCTGCAAAAGAAACCATTTAAAGCTGCTGCTGAAATATCGGGATGGCCTTTACAGCATGTGGAAGACAGAACCTCAGGTGGAACACAAGATTTCTTAGCAAAGTGTCTAGTTGGCTGCTTCAACGACCCCTTTAATTCAAGCCCCAACCCAGAAGTTATCCAGAAGTGGTTCCTCTCAAGGTGGAAAGTAACAGCTGGCCTTAGAATTACCCCGATTGCGCACAATAAATTCCTATTTGAGTTGCCTTCGAAACAAGAGGCTGCTAGAGTCAAAGCGGGAGAATGGTTCTGGAACGGCAGACGGCTATCTCTCGAATGGTGGTCGTTGGAATACGCGTCTGCATCGATGGAAACTGGAGTAGGGCAAAGGTGGGTCAAAGCTTTTGGCATCCCTTTGCATGGCTGGACTATAGACTCTTTTCGTCATATTGGGAGCTCTGTGGAGGTTATGTTGATGTAGATGAAGATACTAAGAACAGAACACACTTCTACTGGGCAAGAATTTGTGTCCAAAACAAAGTACAAATCACTCTCAAGGAGCTGGATCTGGCGGTGGAATAAAAGAGATTTAAAGTCTCAATTTTGGATGATCAGCCTACAAGAATCATGGTGGAAGGTGAAGAAAAATCTGCCCAATTAAAAGGGAAGAATGTGGAACCACCGCCGCCGGTAGCCTCCTCAAGCCAACCGATGTTGTTTCTGGAGAAACCAATGGGTATTAACCAGCCAGTAAATAACCCAACAGTTAATTCAAAGCAGCATAGGAGTCTGTGCACCTTTAATTCAAATAGGGTTCACATGACCTCTTTGGATTCCATGCCAGGTGGACCAGCCCTAATTAAAGAACCAAAGTCTGGCATAGAGGCTTCAAAAAGGATGGGCCACAAAATGGATCAAGTCTATTACAGAAGAGGCCCAAAACCAAAATTAAAACCAAAAGGGAAGTGGAGAGCAATTGGGCCCGTTCTGGACCCATGCATTAAAAGGAACAACCCGATATTTACTTCCAATAAATTTGATCCAATAGCAGCAGAATTAGAAGCCATTAAAGGGCTTCGACATTCTAATTTGGCAGCGACTTCTCAGAAGAATTTTTATCAGAAGCAGAAGCAGATGATGAGGCAGAGCTATGGAAGTCAATTATACCATCTCAGCCATCTCTAAAGCTATTCAACTCAGTGAGTAGCTCCGACGCTGCAGTCTCCTCCTGCGACACTCTTTCCCTTCCTTGGTACGAACTGGATCCCACCAGTTCTCAGCCTATCAATTCTCCGGCAGTCATCGAGACATCAAGGTGGACCAAATCAGTAATGGTCAAAGCATGCAAGGCATTTGGTATACATTATGCTGGGTTTGAGCACGAGATTCTGGGCATGGTTTTGCGTATGGAACAAAAAAGATTGGAGCAACTCAACAATCAGAAAGCCTTAACCAAGGCCAATCCGAAGGGTAAGCAGAAGTAAAAGCTGGAACTAGAAAAATTAAAATGGGGTATGAATTCAGATGGATCGAAAGACGGGGTCAGGGGCCGGTACTACAAAGTTTTTTTTGGATGAAGATCAAAATCCTTAGTTGGAATGTGCAGGGTCTCAATGAAGCAGAAAAAAGAAGCACAATAAAGTCACTAATTCACAAATGGAAGGCTGATTTATTGTGTCTTCAAGAAACAAAGATTGCAGATTGGTCACCTATGTTGATCAGACAAGTATGGGGAAATAGATGGGTCGACTGGGCAGCTCTGAATTCAATTGGTAGAAGCGGAGGAATCATTGTACTTTGGGATAAAAGGCAATGGTCCAATAGGGGGATTCATCAAGGTCACTACACAATCTCATGCATGCTCGAAAGCTTACAGGATGATTTCAAGTGGTGTTTCACAGGAGTCTATGGTCCTCATAATAATTTAGAAAGGGAGATCTTTTGGCTTGAACTTGCAGCTATTAGAGGCATTTGGGATGATCATTGGGTCATTGGTGGGGACTTCAATGTCTGTAGATTTGAAAGCGAAAGATACAATTGCATCAGAAGATCCAGGGCAATGGTATCTTTTTCTGACATCATTCAAGACCTCGGCATCATAGATCTGCCACTTCAAGGTGCAAATTTCACATGGTTCAGGGGAGAGGACTCCTTGCAAGCATCCAGAATTGACAGGTTTTTAATATCACCAGAGTGGAATGATCGTTTTAAAGCGATCAAACAGCTGGCATTACCAAGATTTGATTCAGATCATATTCCTCTTCTATTGGAATGTGGTGAATGTCAGTCAAATCCTTCTTACTTCAAATTTGAAAACACGTGGTTTCAAGTTGAATGATTCATAAACAAAATTGAAGAATGGTGGAACATCTACTCTATTAGGGGCAGTCCAGACTTCATACTGGTGCAAAAATTGAGAAGGCTGTNACAACTACTCTATTAGGGGCAGTCCAGACTTCATACTAGTGCAAAAATTGAGAAGGCTGAAGAAGACATTTCAGATTGGAACAGAACCACCTTTGGTCAATTGGAAGCTCAAAGAAATAAGCTGCTGGAGGAGCTAACTATGCTGGATCAACTTTCAGAAAACAAACTCTTGACTCAGACCGAAAAGGAACAATCATTGCACATAAAGCTTGAGTTAAAAGAGTTGGCAAAGGCAGAAGAGGTATCATGGAGACAAAAATCAAGGTGCTTGTGGCTCAAGGAAGGAGATAGGAACACAAAGTTTTTCCAAAAAATGGCCAACTCTCACAGGAGAAACAACTGTATTGACAAGTTATTGATTGGAGATGAATTAACTGAAGACAGTGATGAAATCAAAGATGAAATCTTAAGATTCTACCAAGACTTATACACTGACACCGAGCATTGGAGGCCTTCAGTGACCTTTGAAGGTTTGGCCAGCTTATCACAAGCTGAAAAAGTATGGCTCGAAAGACCTTTTGAGGAGGAAGAAGTTCTGGCAGCAATTAATTCATGTGCACCTGATAAAAGCCAGGTCCAGATGGTTTCACAATGGCCTTCTACCAAAAAACATGGCCATTCATCAAAGCTGAAATTATGGGGGCTATCTCTCACTTCCATCAACATTGCTTCATGGTTAGATCATGCAATGCCTCCTTCATTGCTCTCATTCCCAAGAAGAAAGGTGCAATAGAACTCAGAGACTTTAGACCAATAAGTCTCATTGGAAGCATTTACAAAATTGTTGCCAAAACTTTAGCCGAGAGACTGAAGGCAGTAATTTGGAAGCTAGTTTCTGCTGAGCAAAGTGCCTTCCTGAAAAACAAACAGATCACAGATGCCTCTTTAGTAGCTAATGAATTGTTAGATGAAAGATTGAAAAGAGGAATTCCCGGAATTCTTTGCAAGCTAGATGTTGAAAAGACTTTTGACAAAGTTAGCTGGTCATACCTTTATGTTGAAAGCATGGGGTTTGGGGACAGATGGGTCAGATGGATAAAATTCAGCATCACCACAGTCAAGTATTCAGTCTTGGTATTTTTCTCTCCTAAAAAAGGAATAAGACAAGGGGACCCTCTATCACCTTTCCTATTCATCCTAGCTATGGAGGGCCCGAGTAAAATGCTAGATAAAGCTAAACCAATGCAATGGATTGATGGGTTCAGGGTTGGAAATAATGCAGAAACATCAGTCACAGTCACAGTCACTCACTTGCTCTACGCAGATGACACCTTAATCTTTTGTGGGGCAGAGAGATCTCAGGTGCAATACCTCAATCTGACACTACTTCAATTTGAAGCTATCTCAGGGCTGCACATCAATATGTTGAAGAGCATAATTTACCCAGTGAATGAAGTCCCAAATCTGGAGGAGTTGGCTAATCTAATGGACTGCAGTACTGGCTACTTTCCCACAACATACTTAGGCCTCCCTCTTGGAGCTAAGTACAAGGCAATAGAGATATGGAATGGAGTAATTGAGAGAGTGGAAAAAAAATTGGCAACATGGAAAATGCAGTATCTTTCTATGGGTGGTCGACTAACTCTAATCAGCAGTGTTATAGACAGTATCCCCACCTACATTATGTCCCTTTTCCCATGCCAATCAAGGTGCAGAAACAACTGGACAAAATTAGGAGATCATTTCTATGGGATGGAAACAGTGAAGGTCACAAATTCCCCCTAGTGAAGTGGCCAAAAGTGATTATGCCAAAAAATCAAGGTGGACTGGGAATAAGAGATTTGGCCAAGCATAACAAGAGTTTGCTCATGAAGTGGTGGTGGAGATATGCTCAAGATTCAACAAGCATATGGAAAGAGGTAGTTAATGCAAGATATGGAGTGCAAAACAGGTGGTGCACCAAGAAAAATAGAGCACCACATGGAGTTGGCCCGTGGAAGCATATCAACAACCTACAAGAAGCATTCTTTCAAGAAGTGTCCTATAAGGTTGGGAATGGCAATAACATTAAATTCTGGAAGGATAGATGGCTCAACAACCAAACTTTAAAAGACTCTCATCCTGACCTCTACCAGATTGCCTCAGACAAAGACTCAACTATAGCCCAAAATAGAGCAGGGAACACTTGGGATCTACCGTTCAGAAGAAATACGCAGGATTGGGAACTAAACCGGCTGGTTGATCTTTGCAGAATTCTTGAAGAAGCCAAAGGGGACTCTCAAGCCCCGGACAGCTTAAGATGGGGTAGCTCTGCAAGAGGTAATTATACTGTGAAGGCCGGGTACAACAAATTATTTGCATCTAACGACATGATAGAGCTATGGCCATGGAAGCTGATTTGGAAGACAAAACTGCCCACAAAAGTTAAGTGTTTCTCCTGGACAACCCTCTATGAAGCTATTTTGACCCAGGATAACCTTAGCAAAAGGAATTTTCAGCTGGCAAATAGGTGCTACATGTGCAAGCTTAAGTCGGAGTCGGTTAATCACTTGTTTCTACACTGTACTGTGGCATCAGACCTCTGGAACATGTTCTTAGCAATTTTTGGCATCAACTGGGCAGTGCCACAGAGTATGAGGGACGCAGCTCTTAGCTGGAGCTTATGGGAAGTTGATAGATCCATCAAAAAGATCTGGCAAATGATCCCATTCTGTATTTTTTGGTGTCTATGGACAGAGAGGAATCGAAGATGCTTTGATGGCATTTCAACTTCCAATGGCCACCTGAAGTCTAAATGTCTTATTAATCTCTTTACCTGGAGTAATCTCTCCCTGTAAATGATATCATACCCCTCTTAGACTTCATTAGCTCTCTTTCAATGGTTTAGTAACCACTGATTTTTGCCCTTGGTTACCTATAGATTCTAGAATAGTTTTTGTCCTTTCGAGTTAACCAAACTCTCTATTGTAATCTTTTGCATCTTCTTGATGCCTTTAATACAATACATTACTTTATCAAAAAAAAAATTAGGAATGAAGTTATTCGGGACAAGGTGGGAGTGGCCCCTGTGGAGGCAAAGATGCATGAGGCAAGGTTGAGATGGTTCGGGCATGTGAAGAGGAGAAGCACAGATGCCCTTGTCAGGAGATGTGAGAGGTTGGCCTTGGGAGGGGAGATGAGGGGTAGAGGTAGGCCAGAAGTCTTGGGGAGAGGTGATCAGGCGGGACATGGCGCAACTTGAGCTAACCGAGGACATGACCCTAGATAGAAGGGTGTGGAGGTTGAAGATTAGGGTAGAAGGTTAGTAGGTAATCGTGCGTTTCCCTTTGTCTTCTCTAGTTCGATAGTATTAGCGCTAGTACGGTACCCTTTTTTCCTTAATTTGCTATATTCGCATGTATTGTTCCGTTGTTACTTGCCATCGGTAATTCCGCAGTTTGCTAGCAGTATTTCGTTCATATTCTCATTTGTTGCCTTGGGATTAGTTTTCTAAATATGTTATCTTGCTATTACTTGATATCGGTACCCCTTTCATATTCTCTGTAGCTATCTTCGTTTTAGTTTTCTAATTATTTGTCTTGTCATTACTTGCTATCAGGGCATCTCTCACCTTCTTTAGCCAAGGGTCTATCGGAAACAGTCTCTCTGCCCTCCCAGGGTAGGGGTAAGGCTTCGTACATCCTACCCTCCCCAGACCTTATACTGGGTAGTTGTTGTTGTTGCATTTTGTTTTGCAAATTTTGGAAGCTAATCTTTACTTTTAATGGAAAAGAGAACCTTTTTTCTGTTTATTGATGTCCACGGGGACATGTTTTTCAAAAGGTTAAGTATATTTCTGTGTTCCCCTAGGTGCGTCACCACTAAATTCAGGTTGTGTTTCTCTGCGATTCTTTTGTTCAATTGAATTTAGATGGCGCTGAAGTTCTTGTTTTGACCATCCTATAGCATATGCTACTTTTGATGTTATTAGCATTGAGAATTGAGTCTCATTTAACAATGTATGTATATATTGATTACCACTAGATTGACATTTCTTTCCTTTTAGTCTTCCATCATTTATGCCAGACAACCATAATGTATTGCGCCAGTCTCCAATACATTTAAGCTTTTCCGCTCATGGTTTATTTCCATATACGTGTATTAACATGGAATGCTTTTCAGTTTTCAACAAATCTCAAAGCTCTTTATTTATCACCAGAAAGCATTTAACAACTCTAATTTCATGTGTAAAAAAGAAGCAGTCATTTCATGATCTCTAGCCCTATCATTTACTCATATTTATCTTTTTTCTTTCTTCAGGTTGTAGCCAACTGCTTGTGTTCCCTACAGGAAATCTGGGGTTTGGAAGCAACAAAATCTGAGGAAGCTTCAACAGAAAGAGAAACACTATTAAGCAAGCCACTTATTTATTACCTTTTGAATAGGTAAATTGCTGTCATGACCATGTGATTTAATACCTTATCAAAACCATGTGATCGAATAATCTCCACTATATTTTGTACTTTTGGCAATCATGTCTGTGTATGGAATAATCAACTCTGTGTATTCATCAAAAAGGAAAAAAACAGTTTATGGTGTACTTTGCTGCATTCATGTCTGAATTAAGTTAATATGTAACTTACATATTACTCGATGAAATCCTGGTTCTTGTCTTACAGTATTTTATTGGTGTTCATCATTAGGCAGGTCTTGTTTGAATGCTATAGAACAGAAGTGTTGCAAGTAAATCTGCATTTGTAAAGGCTAAAATGCTTTTAATTTACTGATATGTCGTGATTAGTATAAAGAAAAAGATTTACTGATATGTTGTGGATATTTTGATATTTTGTTTTTGTTAAGTAGTTAGTCATGTATAGTGTCCCGCATTAGGAAGTAGATACCTATTATTATGTAATCACCCTATATAAATAGGGTTGTACAACACTTTAATATAGGGTTGTACAACACTTTAATTAAGCAGTAATATTTTTTCTCGGGCTTTCTCACGTGGTATCAGAGTAATCGTGAGAGATTTATCGCTGTGCATAAATTCCAGCGACTCCGGGAAGAGAAATTAGTCAACCGGAAGTCTTTTTCCGGCAAACACAGGTCTGCCGCAAGTAAAAGGTCACTATCCGTCAGTGTTGTGCAAAAACAAACACCACCAGGAAGTAGATCAGAGATCGGCGACCAACCCGAGAAAAAATCTCCGGCAGAAAAGGACACATGAACCCTCACACGCCTTCGGACGAATTTCTCCGGTGAAGCTCCGACGTCCACGCGCCGGCGCGTGAGGCAGTTTCCGGCCAGAATTTGGGAAAACTTCTTCAGGGCAGTGTCTTCCCCTTGCAAATTCGAGCATACCCATCCAATTTAAATCAAATTCCGACCACTTTTATATTTTTCCGGCGTGAACAATGATTTTTCCGGCGTGAAGAGTAATTTCCAGAAAATTTCTGCTTTTTCGACGCAACATTATAATGGCATTCATATCAGAAGCCTTCAACTCACAATCCGTTGGATCCAATTTATTGAATTCAATCCAGATGGTTTCTTTATCAAATTATATTGAGTTCCTTCGGTACAAAGCATGTAAACAGGCATCTTCAGAGATAGCTTCTGTTGTTCAAACCGATAATAGCGTGACTTGTGTCTCCCAATCTTCAACCTCCTAGTCTTGGGTCATTGATTCAAGTGCGTCTGATCATATTTCTGGTAATAAATCTCTTTTCACTACTATTTCATAATCTCAAGCTCTTCCAACAGTCACAATGGCAAACGGATCTCAAA
This sequence comes from Nicotiana knightiana, assembly GCA_005239525.1. NCBI lineage: Eukaryota > Viridiplantae > Streptophyta > Magnoliopsida > Solanales > Solanaceae > Nicotiana > Nicotiana knightiana. The sequence continues at coordinate 217,882 of ML384150.1, read as the reverse complement.
CCATGGCAACTGGAATTGGTCAAGCAAGCCCACTTCCTTCCTTACCTTTAGATTCAGTTCTTTCTGTTCCAATAGTCCTTTTAATCTTATAGCCGTTAGTCGCTTAGGCAAATCACTTAAATGCGCTGTTTTATTTCTTGATGACCTTGTGTTTATACAGGAACGCAGTACGGGGCGGATCATTGGTACCGAACGTGAATCAGATGGACTTTATTACCTTATCCTTGCAAAATCACATGGACTCACATCTTGTCTTCCTTCAATAACTTGTCTTGTTACCGATTCACCAGATTTATTACGTAAACGGTTGGGATATCCCAGTTTGTCAAAACTTCAGAAAATGGTACCTGGTTTATCTCACTTGTCCACTTTAGAGTGTGAGTTATGTCAGCTCGGTAAGCATACTCGCTCCCATTTCCCTCAGCGTCTTGATAATCCAGCAGAGACACCTTTCACTTTAGTCCATTCATATGTTTGGGGTCCTAGTCGGGTCAGTTCTACCTTGGGATTCCGCTACTTTGTCAGTTTCATTGAATATTATTCCAAGTGCACTTGGATATTTTTGATGAAAAATAAGTCTGAGTTTTCTATTTTCCAGACCTTTCATGATGAAATTCAAAATCAATTTGAGGTTTCTATCAACACGTTTCGTAGTGATAATGCCCTATAGTATTATTTGTCTTCCCCATTTCAGCAGTTTATGAACTCTCATGGGATTATTCATCAAACATCTTGTCAGTACACATCTCATCAAAATGGGGTAGCTGAAAGAAAGAATAGACATCTTATTGAAACGGCTCGTACCCTACTAATACAATCTCACGGTCAGTTGCGTTTTTGGGGGATGCAATTCTTACATCTTGCTATCTTATTAATTTTATGCCATCTTCCGCTATCTAGAATCAAGTTCCATTCTTTGTCCTGTTTCCCCACTTACCTTTGTTCTCTCTTCCACCCGAAGCACGTGTTTTGTTCATAACCTTACTCCAGGAAATATAAGTTAGCTCCTCGTGCTCTTAAGTTTGTATTTCTGGGTTACTCGAGAATGCAAAAGGGGTATCAATGCTATTCTCCTGACCCAATCATACTTCACAGGTCCAGGTAATCACTTAGATATTTCTGAGGTGTTTCCAGTTTCATTCTTTGGAAATTCAGTCACTATCCCCCATTCATCTTCCTCTACAACTCCAGCTCCACCACCTATAACTCCAATTGCAGCTCCACCACCTATAGCTCCAGTTCCACCACCTAGTCTAGTTCAACCTTCTGCAGCTCCACCACTCTTGACTTATCATCGTCGTCCACGTCCAGCATCAAGCCTTGGTGATTCACGTCCTGCATCAGATTCTGCACCTACTGCAGATTTGTCTCCTCTTAGTCAACCAATTGCACTCCACAAAGGTGTACGGTCCACACTTAATCCTAATCCCATTATGACGGTTTAAGTTATCATCGTTTGTCATCACCTCATTATGCTTTTATATCATCTTTGTCCACTGTTTCTATCCCTAAGTCTACAAGTGATGCACTATCTCATCCAGGATGGCGACATGCTATGATTGAGGAGATGTATGCTTTTCATGCGAGTGGCACTTGGGAGCTTGTTCCTCTTCCTTCAGGTAAGTCTACTATTGGTTGTCATTGGGTTTATGCGATCAAAGTCGGCCCGGATGGCCAGGTTGATCGGCTTAAGGCTCGTCTTGTTGCAAAAGGTTACACTCAGATTTTTGGGCTTGATTATAGTGACACTTTCTCTCCCGTGGCTAATGTAGCATCTGTTCGTCTCTTTTTGTCCATGGCTGTTGTACGTCATTGGCCTCTTTATAGTTAGACATTAAGAATGCTTTTCTCCACGGTGATCTTGAGGAAGAAGTTTATATGGAGCAACCACCTGGTTTTATTGCTCAAGGGAAGTCTAGTGGATCTAGTGGTCTCGTATGCCGATTGCGCAGGTCACTATATGGTTTGAAACAATCCCCTCGAGCTTGGTTTGGTAAGTTCAGCACAGTTATTCAGGAGTTCGGCATGACTCTTAGTGAAGCTGATCACTCTGTGTTTTATCGGCATTCTGCTCCTAATCTGTGTATTTATCTGGTGGTTCATGTTGATAATATTGTTATTACTAGCAATGATCAGGATGGTATTACTAATCTGAAGCAGCATCTCTTTCAGCACTTCCAGACTAAGGATCTGGGCAAATTGAAGTATTTTCTAGGTATTGAGGTCGCTCAGTCTAGCTCAGGTATTGCTATTTCACAGCGGAAATATGCCTTAGACATTCTTGAGAAGACTAGAACGATGGGCTGCAGACATGTTGACACTCCTATGGATCCGAATGCTAAGCTTTTGCTTGGACAGGGGGAGCCTCTTAGAGATCCTACGAGATATAGGAGGTTGGTTGGCAAATTGAATTACCTCACAGTGACTAGACCTGACATTTCTTTTCCGGTGAGTGTTATAAGTCAGTTTATAATTTCGGATGCAGTTGTTCGCATTCTTTGGTATATAAAGTCAACTCCAGGCAAAGGGTTACTATTTGAGGATCGAAGCCACGAGCAGTTTGTTGGGTACACAGATGCTGATTGGGTAGGATCACCTTCTGATAGACGTTCTACGTCTGGATATTGTGTTCTAGTAGGAGGTAATTTGGTCTCTTGGAAGAGTAAGAAACAGAATGTAGTTGCTCGATCTAGTGCCGAAGCCGAATATTGGGCCATGACTATGGCAATATGTGAGCTAGTTTGTGTTAAGCAGTTGCTCAAGGAATTGAAGTTCAGAGAAATCAGCAAGATGGAACTGGTGTGTGATAATCAAGCTGCTCTTTATATTGCCTCAAATCCGGTGTTCCATGAGAGGACTAAACACATTGAGATCGACTGTCACTTTGTCAGAGAAAAGATACTCTCAAGAGATATTGTTACAAAATTTGTAAAGCCGAATGATCAGCTAGCAGATATTTTCACTAAGTCTCTTGCTGATTCTCGTATTAGTAACATCTGTAACAAGCTCGGTACATATGATTTATATGCACCGGCTTGAGGGGGAGTGTTAAGTAGTTAGTCATGTATAGTGACCCACATCTGGAAGTAGATACCTATTATTATGTAATCGCTGGATATAAATAGGGTTGTACAACGCTTTAATTAAGCAAAAGTATTTTCTCCCGTGCTTTCTCCTAGTTTTGTTTAGGTTAGAATGGGCATTAGCATGAAAATCTTTGTCCTCTTGAGGGACTCTATTATAATGAAGAATTTGATTGCAAAAAGTAATGTTATATGAACTTGTTTATGTCTCGTCTTTCCTGGAGGGACTACATAGTATATTAAATGCGGTCATAGGAGAAGGATGTGTGACTACTGAAAGTCTGTGTGAGTCCCTTCATATTTGATTTTTGGGTCATCGCAAAAGGTAATCTTTGTGAAAGTACTGTGCTTGCAGTTGTGTGGTGTATTTGGACATGGATCACGATACTACAATGTTCCAAAATAGAATGTTGCATCTAGCTTTTTTGCGTCATTTCTAGTTTTGATATGCTATTATATAACGTGAGGATTGTCCAAAACCTATAAGAAGACAACCTCTTCCTTCAACCAACGTGGGACATTCTAATACCCTCTCGCATCCTAGATCTGGACAACTAGATTGTGAATACTATAACATTGATAGTCCAACAATTGGGAGACACCTATCCTGCTCAACCCTTCAAAATGCTTGCAGCACTCATCTCGATTGGACAAGGTGTGGACGTGGATCTCGATCCAATTGGGGTGTGTGTGTGGGGATCTACAACGGATTTCTTCAACCTAAAATTGGTGCTTTCGCTACAACTATGGCCAAGAAATATAGGTTGATTGGCTATTTAGTTTGATGTTATATATATATGTATATAAAGAGAGAGAGAGATTAAGTAATAGAACGCTTAGCTATTATACGAGATAACATATCAATAAAGTATTAATTGTTTACAAAGAATTTAACTAATCTAGCTTTAATTTGATAATTTCAATTAATTGTCAAAAGATATACTTATATATATGTTGTAATATACAATTATTAGCTATATCTTAACACCCGTACCCTTACTTCTATATGTATCCCCAAATCCTTAGATTAAGGTGATGACAAATCCAACTTCTAGATCCGCACCATATCGGTTGCTCACATCCAAATTCGAGCAACATAGAGAAACAAAACCACATGGGTAGGTCTAGCTCACATAAATTGGGACAGAGGGAGTACGTGGTTTTGGAGGGAATGTAATGTTTCAATGCTCTTTAAAGTCCTGATTCTTTCGTGTAAAGATAGACTGCAATTCTCTCAAAGAAACAAAGGTCTATTGTCTAAAAGCCTAATGTACTTGGACTTGGGCAGGATGCAGGCCCTAAACTAGCTCAAACTGCTAGGTGAAGATATCTCTTTGCTGAAACCTTTTGGATAAATATCTTTTGCTGACACTTGAGAGAGTAGTTATACTTCCCGCTCTCCTTTCTATATTTGATCATTTTGTTGCCGTGTTTAATATAGCTTCTCTACCTTCACTAGGTAGAGGTAAGGTGTGAGTACACACTACCCTTACCCCACTTGTGGGAATACAATGGGTTTGTTATTGTTGTTGTTGCCGTGTTTAATATTTTCTCTAGCTGCTTAAGATCATGCAATAATGTAAGACTCCTGGGAGCCTGTTAATTCTTTAATCTGTGGAGACAGTTATACTACACGGATAATAAAATTTTAGTGTGGCATGTTTAGTATCTTTTTCATCAAATCCCATGAAAAAAGTAGAATTAATGCTTCCCTTTCCCTGTCGTTGCGTTGTTTGGACTTTCTAGTGAGAGATTGCCTTATCTTTCAGACATGATTCTGCAGGTTCAAGGAATTCAGTGAATGGGCTCAATGTGTTGTTCTTGATCTGGTTTCAAAGTATGTGCCTGCTGACAATAATGAGATATTTGACATGATGAATCTTCTTGAAGATAGGCTTCAACATGCTAATGGTGCTGTTGTCTTGGCAACAATCAAGTTATTTTTACAACTGACACTCTCTATGGCTGACATTCATCAACAGGTTCACATCCTAGTATTCAGCTAAAATGTTTCCCTAGTAGATGATGATGTATATGGTTACTCGGCCATCTCTTTTTACTTGTCATCAGCTAAAGTTTCTACTCACCAACTGGTCGACTAAGTTTGCTGTCTTTATTTTTCTGCTTCTTTTGGCTATGCTCCGGGTAGCTCTTTTCTTTTTAATTTTTTATTATCTTTATATCTTTTTGGTCCAAATTGCCTCGTTTAGGAGATGATATAAAATCAAGTACGTTTATGATAACCGTTGTTTAAGGTTCATTCCTATTCTTGGTGTACCCAACGTTGGCCCCCCTTGTTATGTTGTCCACGCTCCAGTTGTCCAACTCTAAGCGTGCCCGGGGAGGGTGGGGGTTTAAGTGTCACATATTGGTGGCTGAAAAGTCTTGGAAAATCCTCATCTCATGTGCTAGCTTTTAGGATTGGATTAGGTCCCTCCATTTCTTATCAGCATCTTTCAGGGCTATTCGAAAAAAGGAGGGGGTGACAAGCATTAAGGGCTACATGTTTATTAGTCCGGTGGAAAGCATCTATACGATAATTTTTAAGGTGCTTTTCAATAGACTAAAGACGAATGTGTTTGTAGAAGGAAGTGAAATTTCAGATGTGGTAAATAAAGTGGTTGATGCTAGAAGAAAAAGGGAGATCTGTCTGGACCTCTAGAAAGCCTATGACCACTTAAATTGGGACTTCTTGGACTTCATCATGATGAGGATGAGAGTCAAGGACAAGTGGAGGAGTACGGAATAGATTCTGCATAGACTCGGTCAATTTTTTTTTCTAGTGAATGGGAGTCCGTGTGGATTCGTCGACAGCTCATGGGTTCGAGGCAGGGGGATTTGTTATCTCCCATGTTATTCATATTGGTAATGAAAATATATCGAGAGGTCTCCTGAGGGGCTTTATTGTATTGATCGAGAAATGGACAGTGCAACGTAAGGGTCACACATCTTTTATTTGCGAATTATACTTTTGGTTTTTCTTAATAATGTAGATTGGCTCAGTCGACATAGCTGCAATAGGTACTTATATGATTTTAGGTTGTGGCAGGTCTCAAAATCAACTCCAGAAAATGTCAGATCTTATCAATGGGCGAGGTGAACAACATTGAACATCTAGCACAAGTATTTAGTGTAAGGTTGGAGCTCTCCTTACTACTTACCTTGGCTTGCCGTTGGGTGGTTTGAACAAGGACCTAAAAGTGTGGAATCCGGTCATTGAGAGAGTTGAGGAGAGGTTAGTAGGGTGGCAAGAGAAGTCTTTGTCGAAATAGGAAGGAGGTACTAATTATGAGCATGTTGTCAAGTAGTTTCACATACATGTCATCAATGCAGACATTGGTTAGAGTAACAAAAAATGTTGAAAAGACTACAGAGAAATTTCCTTTCGGATGCCGTAGATGTAACCAGGAACTACCAAATAGTGAGTTGGGAGACCATCATGGCTCCAAGAAAATGGGAAGGACTTAGGAGTAAAAGATGTGAGAATTTAATAACACCCTGCTTAGAAAGTGGCTATAGAGATTTGGGATTGAGGTGCGGGCTTTCTGGAGGGAGGTCATAGCAGAAAAATATTGGTACCGTTGATGGGAGATGAAGGACTAGGATTATTACATTGCCATCTTTGTATGGATTGTGGAGGAGCATTATGAAGGGACTGAAGACTTTAGTGGTAACGTTACTTTTAGTATAAGTGATGAGAGCAGGTTTAGCATCAAGGGCATGTTAAAAACCATTGTCTTTTTTTTGTTTGTATTACCACTCGAAGAGCCGGCCATATGTACCTCGGGCTGGAGAGAACGTGTTGAGGATAGCCTTTACTAACATGTACTAGTCTCGAGCCAAACAGACGTGACTGTGCAACAGATGAGAAAAGAACAAGATGGAGGAGTTCATTTGAACTTTAGGTTTAAGAAAAACCTATTAGATTGGGAGATTGGCGAATTCAAAAGTTTTGTTGAGTTACTTTACAAATAGAGCGTATCAGATACCATGCAGGACTTGGGGAGTTAAGGAAAGAGGAGAGACGTCATGTTCTCTGTAAAATACTGATGGTGAAGGATGAGGTGATTTCTCACATCTTTTGGTTTCCAAGGGCGCCTAGTAACATGTGCTCCTTTGCGTCGTTAACAGCAGGTGACATACTAACAGCTTGAATTTTGAGGAAGAGGAGGATCATACATATAAGCTGGTGCTATATGTATAGATGCTCAGGAGAAGATGTGGCACCGCTTCCGGTTGCAAGGTTAAATTGCAGCGGGCCTGCCGTGTGTGGTCTTGAATTGATTTGAAATACAGTTGCTGATGCTGAGTACATTAAAGAGGGCACCGTTCAGTTGGGATTTTAGAAGAAGAGAAGATCCATGGCATGAGATGTCGCTCCTAGCTCTCATGTGGGTTATATGAAAAAGGTGAAGTAAAAGGGTGTTTGGGTATGAGTTTTTATATTTGAGGAATAATATCGTCTATAGTTCCATTATGGTGCACCCAATCTCGGTTTGTATAGATGATTGGGCTCTATACTTACTGGTATACAGCTTGCATACAGGGATTTTTTCAATATCCATAAAATTATATACCTTAAAAAGTCAATAATCTTTCAGTGCGTGTAAAAAGAAGCTTAAAAAGTCATGAGATTTACAGTGTATATAACCTAAAACAAAGATAACAAAAGATGTTCAGTCTTGGAGATAATGCTGGGACCCGTGGTGGAGGCAGTATCTCCGCGAAGGGGGTTCAAAAAGAAAAAAATTAAAAACAGTTGTAGCTAGTGGGAGTTGAACCTTGACCTTAAAAGGATTTGAACCCCCTTGACCACTAAGCTACACTTTTGGGCTGTATCAAGGGGATTCAAAACTTAATATATAGAGGTAAAAAACAGATTGTGCCTTATATATACAGTATAATTTTTTGGCGAAGGGGGTTCGGGTGAACCCCCTTCCGCCCCCCCTAAATCCGCCCCTGGCTGTGGCTATGCCACTCTTGGAACAAACCTTTGGTACAAGTGTATATTTTTTAGACAAATGGCTGCCCATATTCTATTCGTCCAAATGTTTCATCTTTAAGATAAGCAAGGAGGAGATATTGAGAGAATGCATGGAAACTAATGTTTCACATCTGATTCCTTTTATAGGCACACATTACAATGTTCATAGCTATATTTACCCGACAGGGGGCCAGTAATACTATATTTCAAGTATAAGTACTCACACTTAGCTATCTAACCGCCTCAAGTTAATCATTATGTTGCTCTGACAGCTTTGTTACCTAATGGTTGCATAAAAATGCAAAATGATGTCACTGTTTTTGAATTTAATCTGTGCAGCATTTCCATCATTGAAACATCCTAGACTTAACTAACACTGAGTTCTAATTTTTGTTTACTCATTCTTCTGTTTAGGTGTATGAGCGTATAAAAGCGCCTCTCCTTACATTAGTTAGCTCAGGAGGTCCAGAGCAATCCTATGCTGTGTTAAGTCATCTACATTTTCTGGTGATGCGTGCACCATATATTTTTTCAGCAGACTACAAGCACTTCTACTGCCAATACAATGAGCCGTTTTATGTCAAAAAGCTAAAACTTGAGATGCTGACTGCTGTGGCAAATGAGAGCAATACATATGAAATTGGTGAGTATCTGTATCAGTCAACTAATCTGAAGTTTTCAACCTTAACGTCTTTGTGTATACCTCATTTCCTGGTGTTGGATCATGGTCAAAGGGATTATTGGTGTTGCACCAGCCAAAAAATAGAATAATAATTAAGGGCATAAAGGTAAGAAAAGGTATTTCTTTCTGAGAAGAGGTAAGAAAGAGTGAATTTGTGCAGTAGTCAGTAAAACTGTTAATAAAGCTATGGAAAGCACGTTCTGTTGGTTTTGGATGTTTAGAATGATTAGTAAATATAAACTGAAGTGCTAAATATCTTGTAAGTTCCATTCACTTCCGATATAATTCTCAAATCAAACTTTCAAATTACACTTTGTTACCAAAAATAGATGTAGGTTCTCATTTCCCTTATCTAACACCAATATATGCTTCCTCCAACCAGCTCTGGTACCGGTTAACTCGTGCACGAAGACTTAGTCAAATGGGATTAGATCACCTAAGTGTTTTCTCCTAATGCCAAAAGGACCTTAGGCTTATGAACAAAGTAAAATTGTTATCAAGGGTTTTAGGTGAAATGGCACCCATTCCTGTCTTTTCTTTCTCCATAGATTCTACAATAAAAAGTTAACTCATCTATCCCTCTCCTCCTTTCTTTGTTTTCTTTTTTGTAATAGTCATTTTCTCATTTTAAAAGATGCTTTGATAAGAATTTCAAATTTCACATGTTAAATTGTTTTATCATTTTTAATTGGACTTAAGGATGTGTTGATTCCATTTGCTTTCTATATTGGAATTTTTCTCACTTTCTCTGTATCCTTTCGTCTTGTATATTGCCTTAACTACTCGCCTGAATTAGTACCTCACTGAAAGATTATCAAATTCCTTTGCACCTTAGGGTGTGGCGTAGTGGTCAGTTAAGTGGGTGTAAATCTTACCTAGTGTGAATTCCAGCAAAGATAAAAAACACGAGGGTGATTTCATCCCATCAACATAAGCCTTGGTGGGCAGAGTTACCCAATAAATGTTTGGAAAGTAACATGTACTACGTGTAATAGTCGAGGTGCGCAAGCTGACCTAGACAGAACCGAATCGGTTCCCTTCAACAGAAATTTGACTTTTAACTAGGTCTTTATTAAAGAATAAGTATGACGGAGAAACAAGAACAAAGTATTGGACGTAATTGGGAATAATTTCACTTAGACCGGTTAAATATGATTTTTCAAGTTGTTCGAACACTAGTCTGAACGTTAAGTTGTTAGAACAGTTGGAATTTTAAGTAGTTAAAACTCCAGAAATAAAGCATAATTGATTGTACTAGCGGATATTTCATAGTTCACTTGTTTTCAAAGAAATGAAATTCAGTAGAACTATTTCCCCTTCCACCAGAAGTTGTGATTAGTGGCAAAATGGATAAAAAAAGTAGCTATCCATCCATATGGGTTGGATAATGAACTTTTTAAAAACGGGTCAAATATGGGTAAGAACCATATTATCTACTTAGAAAATTGATAACCAATGAGTTTAACGTTTACATTTGTAATGACTCAAATTTGGGGTTCCTCAATTTTGAGAGACTAGGAATTCTTCCAAAAGTGATCATATTCAATAAGCCATAGATAATATGGTTACCCATACTATTCGTCAGTTAACCTATTTTCTAAGGGCAAGCGCATAGATAGCTATTCTCAAGGATGCTATTTAGAGATTAGCCAATACTTATTTTTGTTCTGAAATTTTAAACAAAAAATCTTAACTTCAGGACAATTCAGGACATTTTTTTCCCCCAAAATTAAATCGAAAAACTGAAAGTCAGGACGCAATAATTAATTCTTAAATAGCAGCCCTTTAGAGTGGCTACCTGGTATTATTTCTACCATTTTTTATCCGTATTAAATATAGGTCGGGTCGGATAATTTGTCCATTTTGCATTACCCATTTTCGACCCTGCCCATATTCGAACCAACCCGCATGTTTGCCACCCCTAATCATGATCAATCCACAGTTTTAACTTGTTTTGTTTTTCTTTTTTCTTTTTAAAATTCTATAGAAGGCTTTAAGGCGAAAAGCTAGGATAGGGCATTAACCGCAAAGCATAACTAAAGCGCGTGCTTTAGTAAAAATGGTGCAGATATATATATGTAAATTGTAGGCAAAATATGTGGTGAACAAACAATAATTATATGAACAAAAGGAATTGTACAAACTGCAATTGAAAGATAAATATAAAATAAAAACGATGCCAGTCAAGTTTAACAAACCATTTTAATTTTGACTCAGATGCAAATATGTATTTTTAAACTTCTTACTTAGATATAATAACTTGTTTTCTTTTACTAATTTTTAGTTTCTTATTTGTAGCTAACTTTTTTCTATATTTTTTTTTAACAGTTAATATATAATGTAAAACATGTGTATATAAATTAGATTAAGATTTATTTCAGTAGTGCCCTTCACCTATGTTAAAATTGTATCCAATCTTGTATTGGTGTTATTATCATACCTATCATTAAAGCAAACAACTACGTCCCAAATGCCAGAGATTACACATAGGCTATGCAGGTATTATCTAGGCGAAAGCAAAAATGTAACCAATCCCCTGAATAATGAATGTAGAGTGTCATAAGGAGCCTATTTTCTTTTATACCAAACCCATAAACCCTTTTTGGATTGGTGATGTGTAGGTTACCTGAGTATTATTGACTTCTATTGTCCATCTTTAGATTAGCCAATCTGGTTGATATCTTTGTGGATTGACTTCAGTGACGGAGCTATGTGAATATGCTGCTAATGTTGACATTCCCATGGCGAGAGAGTCGATCAGGGCTGTTGGCAAAATAGCATTACAACAGTATGATGTTAATGCTATTGTAGATAGGCTGCTCCAGTTTTTGGAAATGGAGAAGGACCATGTGACTGCAGAAACTCTGGTATATTGTCAATGGTTTTCCTTTTTCCTTTTTGGATCTTTCCTTTTCTGGGGTTGTTTTTTTATTTTATTTTTTGGAGGAATAGTGCCTTAAATTTTTAAAATTATCTGAGACCTCATGTCTCGCTATTTTTGTTTGGTCTTACCATGAAATTTGCTCATATAGGTACTTGTGAAAGATCTCCTTAGGAAATATCCTCAATGGAGTCATGATTGTATAGCAGTAGTAGGGAATATTAGTAGCAAAAATGTCCAGGAACCCAAAGCCAAGGCAGCTCTTATTTGGATGTTAGGGGAATATGCTCAAGACATGCAAGATGCTCCATACGTATTGGAGAGTCTTGTTGAGAATTGGGAAGAGGAGCATTCTGCAGAGGTAATCAAGCTGCATTTTTCTTTTCTTTTTTAGTGTTTGTTTTTTCTTTTCCTATGCAATTTTTTGTCTCTTTTTAAATTCCTTTGTTATTGAGTGGTTTTTGTGTACTCCTTTGTGCTCTTCTTTAGATCTTTTCTAATTATTGAGCATCGCCTAAAGTGTCATAATACCTGAATGTAATCAGTTGTCTCATTTTGTAAGGCTCTGAATCTTGAAAATGATTTGTGCTTTGGAGTAAACATTCCTTCGCTCACTTTTGTCAGTTACCTTGTGGTTTGTTAATGCAAGTCAATACATTACTTGCTTAGTACAAAGGTGATGATGTCAAAATTGCAAAAGGTGCCCCCCCTGTTCAGTTGCCTCTGTCCTTATTGCTTCAATTTAAGTTCTCTTGATTCTATAGCTTGAGGTCATCTGCATCATTCATGTCATCCATGCATCAGATTTCCTCTTTTGAGTGATGGAAAAAACAAAGCTTTCTTGTGGGATTGATAATGAATGAACTAAAATTGTGAATTTTTTGTGTGGGCCTTAACAGTAGGAAGGTTCGGATGGATTGACAGGCATGTAAATGTAGTTCTCATAGAGTTAAAAATATATACATAAAACAAAGATAGATGCATAAGCTTATTAGACTTAGCTTTCTATGCATTGTGCAGGTTCGTTTGCATCTTCTTACAGCAGTAGTGAAGTGCTTTTTCAGAAGACCACCAGAGACTCAGAAAGCCTTGGGAGCTGCATTAGCTGCTGGTGTTAATGATTTTCATCAGGTATCACTTCTTTTTTGTATTTTGAAAAATTACTGATATAAAAAGACAATATATTTAGTTTTGGAATGAAGTAGGCCTGGATAGAACAGAAAGAACTTAATTGTGAATGAGGCGTAGTTGATTGGCAAATATTAGTATGAAGTGTTTTGTGTGCCTCTAATGATGTGCAAGTATTGTTGCAGGATGTCCATGACAGGGCATTATTATACTATAGACTTCTACAGTACAATGTCTCCGTAGCAGAGCGTGTGGTGAATCCTCCAAAGCAAGCTGTTTCCGTCTTTGCTGATACACAAAGTAATGAAATTAAAGATCGCATCTTTGATGAGTTTAACAGCCTCTCTGTTGTTTATCAAAAGGTATGCAAGATGTTCTTGGCTCATATCAATTGTATAATAATTTGGGGATTTTGTCAGAAGTGTAATTTCAACGCTACTGCACATTAGTGAAAAGATAAAACATGTTTCTCATGCTTAATTATTTTTGCAGCCTTCTTACATGTTCACCGATAAGGAACATAGAGGGCCGTTTGCCTTCTCTGAGGAAATTGGAAATTTATCTATTGGGGCAGAACCGACTGATAATGTAGTCCCAGCACAGAGAATCGAGGCAAATGACAAGGATTTACTTTTGAGTACTTCAGATAAAGAAGAAAGTAAAGGTTCTAGTCACAATGGTTCTGCATATAGTGCTCCTGGATATGATGGTTCTTTGGCTGCACCATCTCAAACTGATCTTGTTTCCTTGGATTACAAATCTACTCCAAGTGTGGCATCAGCTACTTCGGCAATCGACGATTTACTTGGTCTTGGTTTGCCTGCTGCAGCTAGCCCCCCTCCTCCGCCTCCTGTTTTGAAGCTCAATACTAAAGCTGTTCTAGCTCCCAACACTTTCCAGCAGAAATGGCGTCAACTGCCAATATCAATATCACAGGTGCGCACATATATCGGAACATTACTATTACGACATCCCCCATTGTCAGTTAAATCGCCTTCATTTTCATAATATTTTGCCTTTTCTTCTTTATCAGGAAACCACTATTAGTCCACAAGGCGTGGCAGCAATGACAACTCCTCAAGAGCTTATCCGTCACATGCAAGGCCATTCAATCCACTGCATAGCTTCCGGTGGTCAAGCGCCGAACTTCAAGTTCTTCTTCTACGCACAAAAAGCAGAGGAACCATCTACCTATCTTGTAGAATGTATAGTTAATTCATCATCGTGTAAAGTACAGTTAAAGATCAAAGCTGATGATCAGAGTACATCTCAGGCCTTCTCAGAATTGTTCCAGTCAGCCTTGTCCAAATTCGGGTTTTCATAGTCATTCGGATGTCCCTCTTGTTGTAATGCTCCTTAGATGTATTAGTGGATTCACATTTCGTTGTAATTTTAGTTTGTACAAGTTTAATAAGAGTCAGAAAACAAACCATGAAACGTGAGTTTACTTTATTCTGTACAACATGAGCTAAAATGTGATTCTGAGGCAAAAACTGCTTTTTATGGACAAACATTTTTCGGTAAGAGATTTCTTTTTCCAGTTTTGGTTCAATTAACCCATCAAACTTTCCTATTTTTTGTGGTCAAAAACTGCATACAATCCTATGAGAAATGTTTTCATAAGAAGATATCAAAAGGAGTAAATCCAAAGATCAGCTACTAACAATTTTCCTAAATACCAATGATAATTAACTAGTACAATTTTTTCATAACTTCACTTGTATGACTCTTAGTGTTTGTAAAAAAAAAAAGGGAATAATAAAGTGTAAAATTCCCAAAACAAATCATACGTTCCCATTTTGTTTGAACATCTCCATACTGGTCTATTTGTGAAGTCGCACAACTGTCGGGCGAAGTGCAACAATAGCTACTTTTAAGCCTGTTATTTAAAATATATCTACAATTTAGAATATATTTAAAGATTAGTCAGTTCACCTAAACTTCAGGACTAAGTATCTTGGATTTGGATTTTTGAGTTGCTAATTTGAAATTCATGACATAAGATTTGAACTTCAGGACTTTGGATTTTGAGCTGAAGTTTGAGAGAAATTGGCTAACCTGTAAAGTGGGATATATTTTAAACAACATGCTTAAAAGTGGCTACCACAAACCGTTTTAAGGTGATTTCTTCAAATTATTATTGTGTGTGTGCTTAGGTAATTGTTTCTATCAGTAATATAATGAGGTTGTTAGTACTAATCACTCCTTTTAAGCATGCATTCTGCTGTTTAATGAATACCTACACTCACACGTTGAAGCATAACATTAACATACTTTGCACTAAATACTAATCTGCTTTTGCGATTATTAGTAATTTTATCATTTTAATACTTACCAGTTGAAGTCTTTGTAATTATCAGCCAACTCAATTCCTATTTCTAACAATCCCAAATGACATAGATCCCCAGAATCAATGGCGGAACTCAGGAGAGCGAGGTGTCAATTTGACTCAATTTTCCTTTCCCTCCTATTTTTACCCTATATATGATACGGGGGATCTGTTCTGAACTTTTGTTCTATATGGGCTTAATCAAATCTATGTTGCGCGGACTCTCCAAAACAGCTGCCGCACCCATGTCGGATCCGACACACACCCATCGATATTTTCAGAGCATAGAATCAAATACCAGTTGATTAATTCAAATGATCATGCCGTTGCATAGATGAAGTAATGTTGTAGTTAACGTAACTTGTAATCCGTTTCTTCAACCCCAGATTTGGTTTTGGTGAATTACATGATGAATGCTGCAGCATCGTTGTTTAGGAGGTTAACTATGAGAGAGCTGGTAACAGGCACACCTGCTTACAATACCGCGAGTGGTTAAGTATCCTGTTGCACTATATATATGCTTTGGAAATAGATGAAATCTTTAGAAACTTTGACATATGCTTCCTTTGTGCAAATTTAAGATGTTTCCGGAGATGGATTGAGCTTGATGTTTAGGAGGTGGGCTACCAAAAAGACAGCAGGGTCTACAAAGAATGGCCGTGATTCAAAACCAAAGAATCTAGGGGTGAAGAAATTTGGTGGAGCTCTGCTTGCGGGAAAATGGGATGAAGCATTTAGGATAAACCTTTCTTGTTCCAATGTTGAATAGAGACCAGAACATAGTTATTCTTGTTGTGACACAGTTTTTGACATGCAGAGAGTGATACCAGGTAATATTATTGTTCGTCAAAGGGGAACCCGGTTTCATCCTGGAAACCATGTTGGAATTGGGAAGGATCACACGCTTTATGCTTTTTTGACAGAAGGGAGTGTTAAGTTTGAGCAGCACAAGCTGAGTGGGCGCAAATGGGTGCATGTTGAGCCCAACGATGCTCATGTGCTTCACCCGGTTAGCTACTGATTTTTCTACTGTTGAGTATACATAGTTTTGTTTCTACTGTTGAGTATACATAGTTTTGAAGCAAATATTTTGTTAGTCAATCCATGTTTTGCCTCTATTTTTGTATATAATATGGTGTGGTGGAAGAAACTCTGTATGCGTGTGTTTACTAATTTTTGGGGGCAGTTTAATCTGCAGGGATATCGATACCTTGGGCTGTTGATATCGCCCGATTATGTGAACATTGACCTCGTGGATATCTGCTCATTTAACCTTGTGTTATTCTTTCTTAAGTTTCTACAAAGTGAAAGTTGAATAAATTAGTCTTTCTAAAGATATTTTATTAAATAGGAGAATTTCTCTCTACAAAACAAGTCAAAGGAAAACGTCACTCTCCTATCCCAAATTTATGCGCGACAGTATTTGATTGAGTATAGCCAAATATATACAAAGTACCAAAACTATCTTTTAAATGAGTGGTGGTGAGAGTTCCACGTAACGTGTCATTCTTTTGAAACAGACTAAAAAAAAAGGTATATCACATAATGAGACAAAAAGAGTGCTTGGGGTTGTGTATAGTATTGCTACCTCCCGTTCCTCTCATCAAAACAAAGAAAAGAAACAAAACTTACTTCTCGGTAAAACTTCAAACTACATAAAATTGAGTCATCCATGGAGGTAAACAGTACTGAGGGTCGACCAGTGCATTTACAAATGGACTTTGCATTATATCCAAATATGATTTCTACAGCTGCACAGTATGCAGATACAAGAAATTTGAGTTAAATGATCAGCAAGGCTTTACAAAACCTGTAAAATACAGATATAATTGGAGAGATCAGCAATTTGAAGTCACTCTTTATATGTACAAGACTCTAAATTACATTATTTTCACAACCAGCTGCATTCAGGTGCACTAATCACAACCACTTTTCTCTCTTCAGTTCAAGAACACAGCTGTACATGAGTTTCCAACCTGACCAGATGCACAAAGCTGCACTTGAAATTGTCTCTGGCAAACAACAGGAGCCCGCATTCCAAGTTTACAGCTAATATGCAATGATCTTGTCGCAGCTGACAAAGTATCAGATGAAAATTCAGCTTCTCTTAGCACCATACGACTTTTTTTAGCTGCAGTTACTGATCCCTTTGGTTCATTAATTAGTTCATTGGGTATCTGCAACAATTTGGGATAAAAATGATGGACAGCATCCTTCTGGTAGACTTTTTCCAAGTTCTCCACTTCTGCCTCACCTTCCATATCGAAGTTACTAGTCAAGTTTTGCTTTTCAACTGAGTTGGCCACTCCATTTGCTGCCTCAGCTAATCCGACACCACGACAGGCTTCTGCAACAAGCATATAAGTGCTTTTCTCTGGTTGAATGTTGAATTTTTCCATGATTTGGATTACCTCTTGCGCTTCCCGGGGTTTTTTATTTTCTGCATAACCCCATATCAGAGTTTCAAAAGCTTTCAGATTAGGAGATATCCCACACTCGCACATCCTCTCGAAGATCCTCATTGCACAATCCATTCTACCAGCAGTGCACCATCCACTAATTACAGTAGTGAAAATCACAACATTTGGAAGGTTCCCAGATTTAACCATGGTATTCAGGACTTCTTCTGCTTTTTCTGGTTCCATTGCGCGAACGTAACCCTTGGCCAAAATGCTATACGCGTGGACATCAGGTTGAATGCCAGCTTCGACCATGTCATCGAAGACCTCCCTGCACTTAGCCATATATCCTGCAGCACCCCAGGCATTCATGATGGTGCTGAAAGTAATGACATCAGGTTTGACGCCGAACTCTTCCATTAATGTAAGAACCTGATCAAATTGATGGAGAGTAAAACCTTTTACCAAATTTAATAAAATATTTAAATTTGCCAAGCGTGTGAAAAGTAACAGAAAAAGATGCAGAAGTTCTACATTCCTAAAGAAGCATAACTGTAAAATTCAACCATTCAATGCAAGCATTCTATGAATGACGCAGGCAAATTCGAAATCATGCTTACATGCACAAATATGACCTCAAACGTGGCTCTAACACGTTTGGCTCTAACTATTGGAAAGATCCTCTCTATCCTCACAAGTTAGGGGTAAGGTATGCGTACACACTACCCTCCCCAGACCCCATGGTGTGGGATAAGGCTGGTATGTTGTTGTTGTTGTTGCTGCTTACATGCACAAATACGACCTCAAACGTGGCTCTAACTAGTGTCCTGTCTCCTAGACTGTACTGATCTATGCTAACATTTCAAGTGGAAAATGTAATTGTGAAGCGGTTCTTAACACACACTCTCACACACACACATATATATAGAAGACTTCAAACAGCATTTTTAAGGAAATCAATACAGATATCATTAGGGGAATGAAAATTGTCAGCCTTGTACAACAAGAATAATACTTTTGTTGCATCATTTTATAACATTTTTCACTAAGTTAAAGATGTTGCTTGATGTTTCAAGTTTCTTGTATTAGGTAACAGCATTGATATTATGGAAAGCAACTTATCAACTTATGAACGGTGCTTTCAACTTTCAGCTCCAAACTACTAGAGACTGCATAAGGAGAGGGCTTCAGTTGTTCAAATTCTGCTTGAATCTTTGACTTTCTGTTCTCTCAGCTTTTTATTTTTCTTCATGGCTTACAATGCTTTAGTCATTCAAACTCTATTGAATCTTTGACTTCCCTTTCAGTATGCTTTTCCACTCTTTTTTTCTTTTCTTGTTTCTAGTTACTAGTCCACAGAGGGCGTTTTCACTTTCTATTACAATGTGAAATGAGAAGACAGAAAAAGAAAAATACCTCTTCTGAAACCCCTACCCCACGGTTTCAATTTGAAGTTGGCTTTTCATTCTGGCTAGTCTAAAAGTTATTATCATTCAAGAAGGAACAATTCATAACCTGATTTTCCGGTATTCTGTTTAAATGGGACTTGTTAAAATGGGGCATTATGTGAGTCCCAATATAGGGGTACAAAATTTGCCACTGAGGCCCTGCTAAAGTGATAAGGCTGAGGTGCAAGGATCATTGAGGTCAGTGGCTCTAATCTCCAAACACTAGGTAAGCTTGTTGTATCAACTTTTTCACTAAATCTGGTGTCTTCTCATTGGGTTAGTTTGATATAATTTCATCTGATTTGCAGTCTCCAAAATTGTAGTTTTGCTTTTGTGTTCACTGCTTCACTCCCACTAAAAAAGGAAGAAGTTGAAAGTGCCTTATTTGGGTTTCTATACATTCACTTCGACATTTCCAACATTTACGCATACAATTTCTCTACCTTTTTTCCCCTCAAAGTTGTATAATATCAATCTTTCACTCTTATAAATTAAAATGTGATGTTAAACATCAAAGAAAGAGGAAGTTACTTGGGTTCCCCCTACTTATTCTTTTATTGGAAAGCGAAGAACAGTGGCATCTAATCTGCCACCAATCATTAGATTTTTTTCTGGACATACAATAGAAGGTTAATAGTTATTAATCAGAAGATATACCAATACTAACCTCATCAACGCTGTCTCCGTCTGATATGTCAAGGAAGCCTTTGATCAGTGAATTGAAAATGACAAGGTTAGGATGTATTCCAAGATCCTTCATCTTGTACACAAACCTCAAGGCATCCTTTATTTTACCTTCTTTACAGTATCCAGATATAATGATGCCACAAGTCCTTTCGTTAGGGTGAACATTGTTCCTTTGCATTTCTAAAATCACTCTTTCCGCCTTTTCAGTCTGATGATTTTGACTATAAGCTGCTGCTATCGTATTGTAAGTGATAACATCCGGTCGTAAACCACAAGCTATCATCTTATCCACCGTATTCCATGCATCAGCAAAATTCTTTTTGTTACACCATGCTTTAACAAGTACATTGTATGTCCTCAGATTTGGTTTCACATTAACTTCCTGCGACATCAGCTCCATTATCTTTATAGATTCTTCAGGCTTTCCAGCAATTCCATACCCTTTGATCAAAGTGTTAAAAGTGCTGATTGCAGGCTTTATCCCACTCTCCTTCATCTGTAAGAAGGATTTCATTGCTTCCTCCATGTTTCCAGATTCAGAAAACGCATTAACAACAGCATTGAAGAAAACTGGATCTGGATTCATACCATTTTCTTGCACTTCAGATACAATGGAATGGATGTGATTGAAACGCTTCTGGGCTGTCAAAGCCGCTAAGAGGGTAGTGTATGTAATTAGAGATGGCTTATGCCCTCCTTTAATCAAACTATCAAAGATCAGCTTGGCTTCCTTGGGCCTCCCTCTTTCTAAAACAGTGTTCATCAGTTTTGTTCTTGAGCGAACAGTTCTACAGCTATTACCATTCACACAAAAGGTGCAGAGGCCAGATTCAGGTGTTGGTCGCAGTGGCATCTTATCGTCTAGGTCTTTTTCCTGCAGTCATAAAGGCTTTTAAATTTTAGCAACAACCACTGATCTTGAACCACAACAGCAGAGCAGTTATCCTTTTGAAAAAAAAAAAAATTTGTTTTTAAATCAAAGATAACTGTAAAAGTTACCTGTAAAGAATGAAATCTAATAAATTAGCTTCAGATTTTGATGTTTCAACTTCATGTGGTACTGAAACTAATACTCTATGTAAGAGGACTATTAGAGAAAAATGAAAAAGGAACCCCGCATCTAGAATCAATGAAAGAAACATCAACCCTGTGTTAGGACTTACTATCTGGTTAAACCCCAGTCCTACATTCTATTACTCCCTAATTCAATACCCATGACGAAAATTTTGCTGTTCAAAGCAATTTAATTTAGTAATTTCATTTATTTTTATAGCGCTTCTCCAAAGAAAACATCCTTCAACCTTATTAACACCGCAGGCAACCATACAAACATATCATTATATTTACACTAAAACAATTTCTTTTGGAGTTAGTTTTCTAAAAACCATGATTCTTTTCAGGACAAGGGAAAGAATGTACAGAAATAAATTACTAATGGAAGACTCGAAGGAAAAGAACAAAACCAAAAAAGATATGGAAAAACTATTCTACATTCTAAAAGGCTTGCTAGTGGATAGAAGGCACAGTTATATGTCCTCGTCTCGACGTGGACCTCAAAGTTTTGTTTGAATAGAACCAAATGATACCTTCTTAGCAAATCCAAGGACTTTTAACAGGAGATAGGCTAGAAAGATACCAACATATGCCGGTGGAAGTGTCCGTCTTCCCCCAACTCAAAACATTCTGCAATAATCCCCTTCATATGTTTTCCCAAAACGGGTAGACCGTGTACTAAGTGACTCACGCATCCCACTATATATATATATGCACAATGAGGGGGAGAAAACTATTATGTTGAAATTGGTGGTTAATAAGATATAAGAGGGCTCCTTTTATAGGAGTTGAGTTACATGATACAGGGAAAGTAACCTAATTCTCGGGATTTCTGATTATTATGAGATAATCATTAGGAATTATTTTCACAAAGTTCTTAATGATTCTCTTGATTTTCAAAAATGACATAATCATTAAGAATATTCTACAAAATACTCTAAAAGATTTTCTTGATTTTTAAGATGCCCCCTTAACGTAAAGCAACTTGTATTTGCAACTCAAACTGGTGGCACTATCATGAGACTGACTTGACCACAGCGCTATTGTGAATCAGTAGAACATAACAGAAGTCAAAGGCACTTATGCTGCCAGCTTCATCAAATTGCTGACAAAAACAAGTATGTCGCAAGTTGGTTCCGCACTACTGACTAGGTGATGATTTTCAATGATGTGGCTGACTGCAATGAAATGGCTCTCGCCAGGTCAAAGTGGGCCGATGCCTTGATGTCAACTGACACGGACTACTGATGAGCTGAATATCGCCTGTTGATTTGACAAGTCAACTGACATAGACTGCTAATTTGACATGTTAGGTGGCGTAGATTGAGGACTAAAAAATTATAGAGTGTTAACTAGTCAGTTAATGTGGACTGATGATATCAACCTAGAGATTAGATAGTGTGCGGCATGAATAGGACAGACACATACAGAGATGCACTATCACAATTGTAAACTATAAAAAGAAAGAAAAACTTTCGCAAACAAACAGGTAGCCCTCTGGTAGACTGAAGTTTTTAGATACTTTTAAATGTAAATAATTTTATTAAGAATGGAAAACTTTCCCGTATACAAGCAGTATGCCAAAAAGTAGAAAATATACAGCATAATATGATTCTCCAACATTTCATTTTACCTTGTATGTCGGTATTTGATAGGGCACAAGTTTAAGATGTTAATTTGTACGTTATATTAGTGATAATGAAGGTAGATCAACTATTAGATCGATAGGGAAAACATCAGATCAACATTTAAGGTCAAATTAATGGATTTGAATTCTTGAAAGTTGTGAGAGTCGTATAAAAATAGTATGATATCAAACATTTTGAAATGTTACAAAATTTGAAGGGTGTAATATAAATTGGAGGAGATTGAGTAACATGTTATCACATTAAATGTACCTTGATTGGTGATGCATGCAGCCACTCTTTTCTGATAAGGGTCCTCATACCCGACTTCTTGCGATATGTTTCACAATTTCGCCTTTCTTTTCCAAAATCATCCATGTAATTTCCTGAAAATGTGAAAATGTTTGCCAAGTGAATATTGGTGTTCTCAATTGGCTTTAGAAAATATGTAAACAGGCTTACTTTGGAAGCTCCACAAACAAATTAACTAGAAACATTATCAGATGTCCCTGAAGGAGCAACAGTAACAAAAATGTGAAGCTAACAGACTGCGGGAAATATCACGAGAAAGTGTATTTAAGGGCATCAGTGCAGGAATTTAAACACGATGACATTATCGACGTTTTTCCACTGGGTAATTCACTGAAACTGACCTAAAACAAGGCCTACTACTGACAAAAGATTCACACTCAGGAAGCATACAAGCAATTAAGAATTGAAGTAGACAACAACTACAAAAATGAAAATTTCAACTGTGAAGCAAGTAACCAACATAAACTGCTATTTAGTAACTTAAGTCCATTATACCTACAAGCCAATGAAATGTAGACAACAATTGCAGTGCACTGTCCAGAACATATTTTCGAACAGTTATTCAGGCCGTACAGTCCAGCTAAGTGTGGAATTTGTCCCACACTGTTGAAAATAAATGTTGCTTTTAGAATCTTTAATAATACTGAGGTTTCTTTTCAATGTTGATTTCAAGTTTCGGATTAAGCTTGAAAATGTTAAAACAACACCAGTTCTTGAGACTTATCATTGGCACTTGGTCAAGTTCTACAAATATGAAGCGTCTAATCTATAGAATCCACTGAATGAAAAGCAAGAATTTCATGGAGATATAAAATTGATCTAATATCTAATATCTTTAAAACTCTTCCTGTGATTTCCTAAATTTGGGGATTCAAAATTTATTCCTCATCGATCCTCTAGCTTTCGAAGAAATACTAGAAGAAATACATTCGTGCACATTATACTCATTTACACCTAAATTTGGGGATTCACGCATATTCCTCTTTCAAGCCAAAACAAGAACAAACAGATTCTTACGAAGAATCATGTCCACTGACCAAAATAATTCAGATAAGTAGGAGTATGATCTTAACAATTTTCTTTTTAGTAACTTTTCGTGTTAAGCGTGATTCACAAACTTAATATAACAAGGCAGAGGGAGAAGGACTTCTTTGTTGAATTTCCTTGGACATTTTACCGTTATTACTTGAAGGAGCTGCTCTTTTGTAGACCAATTCTACATGAGAACAACATTACCTTTCCAAGTGTTGGCTAGTTCTATACACAAATACAGTAGAACTCACTTAAAATGAAGCTAAAACTAACTTTATGGCAGATGCAATTAATAGAAAGTAAGTCTTCCCAAAGCAGCTATAGAGTTACAAATTAGTGAAAATTCTGGAAGTAGGTTTCAGGAAGGAGGAACTGATTTGCTACAACAGTAGAAGCATAAACATTTAATCAACAACAACAGGATAATCATATTTTACGGAAATCACCCAAAATCAATTAATTTGAAGATCAATCAGTCAAGACTAGTGTTGCACAAGAAAAGAAAAGGACTCTAGAAAGAGAAAATGACCTTTTTAAAATCCAAATAAACCATTTCTGCAGATAACCAAACAAGCATTACTCACTCAACAAAAACCCCATTTCTCAAAAGAAAAAAGAAAAGGTCAGCCCAAGAAAACCATTAAACACACACAAAGAACTGTAAAAACAAGACAAAAGGTAACAAAATCATCCCAGTAGAAACATTAACTATCAACCCAATAAAAAATATTCAAGAATCACTAACCAAAAAAAAAAAAAATTTAGCTTGTTGAAGAAAAATAAAGGAAAAATGGAGTACCTTTATCCGAGAGATTTATTTGCATGCGGTACTAGTGCAACTTGTTGGTTTCTTATACTACGAGAGAAGAAATGAGTTGAAACAATTTATTATATTGAAAATCTTATCCACAGATATATAATTTTGGATTGCATAGGAAAATCCCTCCATGTTCCAAAAGATAAGGAATGGAGAGAAGAGAAGAAAGGTTGGAAAATATGAAAGAGACAATTTGGATGAAATACTCATTCTTCTTTTCTCTTCATTGGCTTTATTTTTTGACAAAAGAAAAAAAAAAAAAACTTGCTTTTGTGTGTAACATTTTTTGAAATATAAATATCTTTTCTCAATAGTAGGTTATTCATTTTATCACTTTGCTAAAAAGCGATATTTATTAAGTTAAAAAAGATTAATAGTCCGTTTGGCCAAGCTGGAAAAATAAGCTTATTTTGAAAAGTATTTTTTTTCAAAAGTACTTTTGGTGAAAAACAGTTTGTGTTTGACTAATTAATTTGTAAAGCACTTCTAAACAGCAATTTGTGTTTGGCCAAGCTTTTAAAAGTGTATTTTTCTCAAAAGTACTTCTCAAAGAAGTGTTTCCGGAAAGAAACTACTTTTTTCTGCTTCTCCGAAACTCAAAAACACTTTTTTTTCTTCTAAAAGCTTCGCCAAACACTTCAATTTCAAAAAAATAGAGTGCTTCTCGACTTTGAGAAGACAGGCTATAAACAGAACGATAGTAAACCTAATATCAGACTTATTGAGATTAGTGGCGGATCCAGAATTTTCATCAAGAGGTGTCAAAATATAAATAATTAGATATATCGAAAAGTCAAGAGAAATTAATGTATAATAAATATATATAAAATAAAATAAAATAATTTAGCAAAATAATATAATTTACCGGCGCCCTTGATTCAATGCGGCTCCACCACCGATTGAGATGACTAACTATCTTCAGGAATGTAGTATGTAATCTAATGTTATAATCTTTTTTTTAGAAAGAAATAAAGTATTACAAAGTATATTGTGTATATTTAAGTGAAAGAATTATGAATGTCGCCAATTATCGATGGAAAATTAAAGATAGTGTACTTACTGGACCTTCGGAAGCTGTAATCTAACGCCATCCTTGATGCTAATTTCGTTTTGGGGATTTTCCACCGTGATAAAGCAACAATACTGTGACAATATTTTTGTATTTCGAGACCTCTATTAGCTTTATTTGATGTTTCTTCATTTTTGTGCGCAATTCATTTTTTTTTGGAAATACTTTTGTAAAAATGACATGAAGCGTCTTATTTGGTCGCTCCATTTAACTTGTACCCATTTTTTATTTTTATTTTTTTAATTTGTATCTAAAGTTTAAACAACTTCAGACCTCCTCCTCCTTCTTCATCTTCTTCTTCGGGTGACAGTGATTTTATATGATATTTGTGAACATATTTTAAGGTAGTTTATAATATTTTACAGTGGTGGCTGTTGTAGCGTTTTATATTTTACTATTGCTTAAGGTTCTTCATTTTCTTTTTCTTAATTGCAAAGTAGGTTCGTTAGATTTATTATTTTTTTGAAAAATTGATGATTGGGGTTTGTTCTTCATGATATTTGGAGGTTATGTTTCAAATTTGAGCTTATTTAGAGTAGATTTAGGTATTAAATCGTAGATTCGATTATTAAAATTCAAAGAACAAATTTCTGGGCAATTTGCACTTCAAACCTATTTGGTCATAAGTGCATGAAACGTTGGTTGCACTTCAGACTATTTGCCTTAAGTGCATTTGAAGTGCAATTTTTCACTTCAGACTTATTGGCCACTTCAGACCTATTTGGTCTTAAATGCATCAAAAATGCAATTTTCACTTCACACTTATTGGCCTTAAGTGTAGGAAAATATTTATTGCATTTTAGACCTTTTGGTCTTAAGTGCATCTAAAGTGCAATTTTTCACTTCATACTTATTGGCTTTAAAACATTGGCCTTAAGTGCATCTGAAGTCCAATTTTTTCACTTCAGGCTAATTTTTTTATTTAACTTCAGACCCAATAAGTTTGAAGTTGATCATAAAGTGGGTAGACTTGTAAATATTTTTGCAAAGTGCGTATAGACTCAATTGTTACCCCAAAAACGGGATAGATGCAAAAGCCGCAAAGTTTTTACGTAAAAATTTGAAAAAAATGTGATTTTTGGCTTTAAAAATAACTTGAGTTGACTAAGATCAATATTTGGGAAAACGATCCCGGATCGGTATTTTGACGATTTCGGTAGGTTCGTATTGTGATTTTAGACTTGGGTTGATTTGATTTGTTTTGCCGAAAGTTAGCAATTTGAATGTTTAAAAATTCCCTAGGTTTGACCGTTGGTTGAATTTATGGTTATCAGGTTCGGATTTTAGTTTTGGGACTTGGAAAAGGTTCGCTTTACTATTTGAAACTTTTATGCAAAATTTGGTGTAATTCAGAGTTGGTTTGATAGGATTCAGACGCTTGGTTTTGATTCTAGATGTTCTTGAGTTTTCTTTTGAATTTCATGCGTTTTGATGTCCGATTCGTGGTTCTAGATGTTATTATGGTATTTTAATTGTGCGAGCGAGTTTATATGATATTATTACACTTGTGTGCATGTTTGGTTTTGAGCCTGAGGGGCTCGGGTGAGTTTTGAATAGACTTCAGACCATTTTTGAACTTGTGGAACTGTTGTTTCTAGTGTCAGGTTAGTCTCCGCGAACGCGAAGGGGAAGTTTAGGGCCAGTATTGGTTACTCTCCGCGAACACGAGAGGCGAGTCGCGAACGCGATGGCCTGTGGGGACTACGAGTACGACTGGCCCTTCGCGAACGCGTAGCGTTGGGATGGCTGGGGAGGCAGGTGATGGCCTTCATCGCGACGCGACCCCTGGGACACGAACACAAAGGCTTGGTCGGGGAATATCCTTCGCGAACGCGAAGGCCAATGGGCATGTATGCTTCAGGAAAACTGCAGGTGCTTCGCGAACGCGAAAAACACCTGACGTCCAATTAAATAAAAACTCTAAGTTGGGATTTTGTCATTCTACACCATTTTTGAAAACTAGAGCTCGTCCTAGAGGTGATTTTGAATAGATTTTTCATCCCCACCTCATTGGTTAGTGATTGTTAACTAGTTTTGATGTATTTCTATAATCACCCATTAATTTCTAGCTTTTAATCTATGAATTTTATGGTAGAAATTAGGGATTTTGCAAAATTGAGATTTAAACCTCATATTGAGGTTGGATTTCAAAACAAATCACATAACAGGGCTCGAGTATGAACGGATAATCGATTGTCCGAATCTCAGATTTTGACCAAGCGGTCCCGGGGTTGACTTTTGTTGACTTTTTCAAATTCATTAAAGATTGAATCTTTTTCACTCGTGCATAATTTCTAAAGTTTATTTTGAATTATATGAACTATATTTGGATAGATTTGACTGCTTTGGAGGCTAATAATAAAGAAAAGGTCATGGTTGAGTGCCGATTTGATTGGGGAAAGAGGTAAGTGTTGTGCTTAACTTTGACTTGAGGGAATTAGGATTTGTTGGTCTACTTTTTATGTGAATTATGTGGAAAAATAACGTATATGCAAGGTGACGAGTATATATGCGCCGTAGTGAAGTTAAAACATGCAAGATTGGACTATTTACTTCAAATGTGTTCTTTTATTCTATGTTATCTCTTGTTACATGCTTTAGTTGCTACATGTTCTTAATTATTATCCATGTCTTACCTTTCGTTGTTGTTTAATTGTTACTTGTTTCGATTTGTACATTTCTCACCCAATATCTTACTTGCTACATACTTCTAATTGTATAAATTGTATATTTTCGTTGTCTCATGTTCTACTTGCTTTTGCCGTTCTTATATTACTTGAAGTACTTCATTATGTTATTTTGTTTATGTGAGTCATCTAGATATTTTGGTTCTACTTGCTTTATTATATTCTCCGCTCGTGTTGGTAGTTTCTTATTGTTCCGCATGTTTCATTTCTCTTTGTATTGATATTACGGAAATATTGGTGTTGAGTTATTTATGTTGATAAATTGATATTGGGGGATCGGGTTGCGCGCCACAACGGTATTAAAATGAATTGATACTCGGGGATCGGAACGAGAAATGATATGATATGAAAAGATAAGGACGGAATATGATATGAACAGATGATGATACGGTATGATAATGAAAATTGGATCATGGTATCGTGTTAATTGTTGGGATCGGGTTGCACGTCGCACAGATTTGATGTGTTGTAGTTGTTTTGTGGCTATATTCTCGGTATTATGATATGATATTTGAGATTATGTTATTCTGGGGCCTTCTGGTAATTGACTTATGGGTCCGGTCATATAAGTTTATTGTGTTAGTTCTATTTCTGTATTCTGTTATTGTTATTCGTACAAGTTTATTGTGAGTGTCTTGTCATAGTCTCGTCACTACTTCGTCGAGGTTAGGCTCGGCGCTTACAGAATACATGGGGACTGTTGTAATCATGCTACACTTTTGCACTTCTTGTACATATACCATTCTTGGTCCTAGCGGCGTGTAGAGGAAATCTTGCCCGGACTGGCTATCAACATGAGACTTTAGGTACAGTTGTTGCAGCTTGTAGTCCCTGAAGTCCTCTTCCATTCTGTCTTTACTGTTTACCTTATTTAAAACAGCTGTATTTTGTTCAGACTTATTTGTAGTACTCTAGATGCTCATGTATTTGTGACTCCATATTTCTGGGATATGTTTAGACTACGCTACATGGTATTTATCATATCTATTTCAGACCATTACAGTTTCTTATCATTAATATTTTGTTTTAAATTGTTAAAACTAGATAAGTAATTAGCTAATGTTGGCTTTCCTAGCAAGTGGAATATTAGGTGTCGTCACGGCCCCGAGGTTGGGATTCCAAGTTGTAGTAAATTGGTATCAAAGCACTAGGTTTCCTAAGTTTCACGACTCAAGATCAAGCTTAGTAGAGTCTGGAGGATCGGTACAAAGACGTTTGTACTTATCTTCTTGAGGCTATAAGGCTTTAAGAAAATTCACTTCTTTCTCTCTCTATCGTGCGACTTTATTTTATTAGTGAAGTTTAAACCATTCTATTCTTGTTCTCTCGTATATGGTGAGCACACACACAACATCCACAGCCGGACATGAGCTAGAGCCCCATATTGCAACCATTACCAGGGGTAGGGGCCGGGGTCAAGGTAGGGGTCGAGGCAGAGCTCAGCCTAGAGCACGTGCAGCAACACCCATTGCAGATCCTCAGATCGAGCATGAGGAGGATGTTCAGACCGCACCAGTCGGACCCTCTCAGGTCTCAGAGAGGTCCATTGCTACTCTTGTACTTCAGGATGCTCTAGTCCGCCTAGTTGGATTCATGGAGAGTGTGGCCCAGGCCGGAAATATATGGCACCAGCTGTCTCTCGGGCTGGGGGAGGAGCTCAAACTCCCGCCACTCACACTCTGAAGCAGATGACTCATATATATCAAACTCCGGTAATCCCAGCAGTTGGAGTCGTTCAGCCCGTTATTGCTACACAGACGGGGAAGAGGCCCGCAATGTTTTCTAAGGGATTGATGAGGTTGGATAAGTTCACCGAGCTCTTTCCTACTCATTTTGGTGGTACACCTTTTAAGGACTCACATAATTATTTTGATCATTGCCATGAGGTGTTGCACAATATGGGTATTGTGGAGTCCAATAGAGTCGACTTTGGCAGTGTTTCAGATGACCGATTCTGCCAAGAGGTAGTGACAGGGCTATGAGCGAGGCAGACCAATAGGTTCACCGCCACTCACTTGGGATCAGTTTTCGCAACTATTTTTGGAGAATTTCATTCTTTTTACTATGAGAGAGGAGTACTGCAGGAAGTTCGAGTGCATTCAGTAGGGTAGCATGACTATTACCCAGTACGAGACTAGATTTGTGGACTTAGCCCGTCATGCAGCTATCTTGATTCCTACTGATAGAGAGAGGGTGGGGAGATTCATTGATGAACATACTTTTGGTATCAGTTTACAAATGGCAAAGGATACGGGGGATGATATTGCTTTCCAGATGGCCATAGAGATTGCTAGACGGATCGAAATGATTCATGGTCAAGGCAGAAAGGTGGTATCTGAGAAGGGGCCTCGTCATTTTGGTGGTTTTAGTGGTGCCTCATATCGAGACAGAGGTTCATTAGAGGCCATCCTAACATGACAATTCGGTTAGCACTTCAGGTAGTACATGGTGCCTCGGGCAGCCGTGGTTCTTATGGGTCTTATCCTAAACAATTAGCCTACAGTCCACCACTGGTTCAAAGCTATCACAGTGGTTATACAGGCCGCCAGGGTTAGTCTCAACTTCAGTAGCCACAACTTTTGAGAGATTTCTTTGAGTGTGGGGTACATGTCACATCAGGAGGTACTATCCTAGATTGATGAGCAGCAGATCACAATAGAGTACTCGTGTCATGATTCTGACACCGGTTGCTCCACCGCCAGCACAACCAACTAGATGCGGGGGTCAGACAACTAAAGGTGGTAGTCAGGGAGTTAGAGGTGGAGGCCAACCAGTTAGAGGCCGTCCGAGATGCGGAGGTTAGAGTGGGGGGCTCAGACCCATTTTTATGCATTCCCATCTAGACCTGAGGCAAAGTCATCTGATACCGTCATCATAGGTATTGTTCCGATTTGCTATAGAGATGCCTCAATTTTATTTGATCCGGGATCTACTTATTCATACATGTCATCCTATTTGCTGCATATCTGGTTATGCCTCATGATTCCTTGAGTGCTCCAGTTTATGTGTCCACGTTTGCGGGAGATTCTATTATGGTAGATGGTGTTTATCGCTCGTTGTAAGTTCTATCGGGAGCTTAGAGACTAGGATAGACCTTCTACTTCTTGACATAGTGGACTTTGATATTATCTTGGGCGTGGATTGGTTGTCACCTTATCATGTTATTTTAGACTGTCACGCCAAGACTGTGACATTAGCCGTGCCAGGGTTGCCTCAATTAGAGTGGAGAGAGACTTCTGGCCATTCTACTAGCATGGTTATTTCTTATGTGAAGACTGTTGTGGACAAACACACACGCAAGTATACACGGTCGAATACCAATAGTCATGAAAGAACCACCACCCTAGAACGTGAAGTTTAGCTCCACAGAGATATGGTAGCCAAACAACAAATCATACAAAGACACATAAAAATTACAAAGTTTGATGGAAGAAAGATGAAACCCGGCCTCCACAGCGGCTCTGTGCTCTCCTTCGCCAAACGTTACTCGTTCTCCCCACTCCAAAATAGGTTTAGGACCCCTTTTATACGAGACCGTGTAGGGCCGAAATAACCTTGTTCCATGCGAAACAGGAAAACCCCCGCCTCCAGCGCTGGCCCTGGCGCAGAAAACAATAGCGATTATCAATTTCACTTTTTGCTGCGTTTTTATTTTGTCTTGCCCTTGGGGGGACAAAACCTAAAGGGTGTTCCCCCTTTTTTATTCTTTTAATTGTTTTATTTTCCTATCTTTTTCTTCTGCGTTTTATTCAATTTTGCTCCAAATATTTTCATCTTCACACCACTTTATTCCTACACAATTAAAATATAATATTAAGCATATATGTAGTACAATTTAGCATTAAAGCACCAAAATATAAAGTAAAAAATACACTGAAAATATAAATTTATAGCCAAACATCACTACCCCGCACTTAAACGTTTGCTCGCCCTCGAGTCAACCAACAATTTGCATTTCTCTGAGCACTTTATTTTTACACAATTGAAGCACACTACGCCAATGACCATGTTTGATAGCAACAATTAAGCTCTAGAACATATGCATTCAACAAACACTTCCCTTTAACTTATGCCAACCTTTAACATATTCGGACTTCCAAAGTCAACTCAATGTTATAATGCACTCATGGCTTGAACACTCAACATTGTATGGAAGTCTAATAACGTTACCTATTACTCGTGAAACCATGTGCCCTCACAACAAAAAATGAATAGAGTACGTTGAATCCACACATCCGAATCTCATGATCAAATATAGTTTAAGGACTCACTAGCATATAAAAGAAACCTCTCACTCTCACAAAGAAGTCACATGCATACAATTGGAACCATAGGCTTGGCCTTAATATAAATCTCTACTAATGTAGGTTCGCTCGATCTAAAATCAATTAGGATTTTTCATGGTTGTAATTTGGGATAAGGGACGGGTGGGATATATTTTAGGAATAGTGGCTAAGCCTCTTAAGCACTTTAACACATCATATGATAAATTTTAAGCGCATTTTCTTCAATCCACTTCAATTTCACAAACAAGATCACACCCCAAAAATGTTTACTCTTTCTTTAAGCACTATCGTCATTTACACTCCACTAGCAAGAACAAAATATCAATTTATTCATCTACATATTTTTATTTTTATTTTTTTCCTTTTTGTTTCAACTAGTTTTTTCTCTTTCTCTTTTGCAATTTTCGCTAGTGGTGTATTCTTTTACAAAATAAGTGCACCCTTCTTTATTTTATTGGTTCCACTCAAAACTCACCCCACACTTAGTCTCTTCTTACTTCTTTAGCCCCATTTTACAATTGAAATGCTTTACGAGGTAAAAGGATCAAAACAATGTCAATTAAAAATAAAAAGGGTATATGCTTATAATGTGGGCGCCAAATAAAAGTCTATAGGCTCAAATGGATTAACTAGGAATAAATTTTATTCATGGTAAGCAATAAGGCTAAAAAAAGATCAAAGAAAACATAAATTCATTTTTCAAACCGAGCATCACCTAAAATTTCGATTCAACTCACATATTGGTCAAGTTCTAGACTCGATCACAAAAATATGGACTACACAAAAACCTTACCACACATGGCACATGACTCACTATGGACGGTTTCATTCCGACTCTCAGCTAATGCAAGTATTCACAAAGCCACGTGATATTAAGCATTAAGCACAAAGTGAACATAAGTCATGTAAACGAGACATATGCGCCACAAAACATGCTATCCAATTTATAAAAGCATCATGATCAATTTTAGATCATAGGGAAGGTACTACACATGCCAAAGCCTAAATATGCTACTATCAAAAAAGTCAAGAGCTCATAGGAATCTCATATTTCTTCCTCCATTTATTTCCTAAATTTTAATCTACTCTAAAAATTGAAAAACTACTATCCGGTTCAAACTACATCCCATGAAAAAGAACCGAGGTACAAATAAAAACCACGGGGGATTATTACTACCTAAAAACAAAAAGGCAAACTTTTGTATTATTATTATTTTTTTAATTTCTTGTTAGACTTTAATCCCTCAAGAAAAATGTCCAGGAGATCTATCGTTAGGAAAAATCCAATATTTTTCAATATTTTTTAGTTTTTTTAATTATAAAATTAATCGCCTAAAATACTATACTATTATAAAAATACAAAGATACGAAACTAAAAAAATAAGAAATTAACATACTAATATAATACTACTAATGATCTAAAGGAATTTCTCCCACCCCACACTTAAAAGAGTGCAGTGTCCCCAATGCACAAATAAATCAAAAAATAACGAGGGTAGACAAGAAACTCCCTGAAAAGCCAAAGGCTGAAGCACAAGCAGCTCACGGGTACTCAGACTTCTCTCAATGATGGTCCCTTGTGCGAGTACCCCGCACTTAGTTCCAACTATCTGGCTCACTTTCGCACCTTCCAATGATTTTTTCTTTCTATGCTCATAATCCTACAATATAAAACAACACTAAAAAGATAATATAAAAATAAAATAAACAAAAATAGTTTTAAAAAAAAATAGTAAAGCTGAGTTGCCTCCCAACAAGTGCCTAATTTAACGTCGCGGAACGACGTGAATCACTTTTTCCTCCACCTTGAACTTATGAATTGTACCCCTAACAGGGCATCCAGTCTGCGGCTATGCTCGAGTGGTTGGGCTACAAAGATAACCAGTCCAAGTAATAAATTTTTCACTCTGCACTTCTCGACCTTTAGATGAGGAGTGTAATTTTTGCTTTTTGGCATGACAAATTCAAGAATAGAGGCACTCTCACCCTCACTCTTTGACTCCCCTATGGACTTAGATGACCCGATTACTATCTTACTATCTAAACATAATATGGAAAATGATTGGAATAAGGTCTAATGTGCCCTAACTCATGAATTATACTACTATTTACATCCCCATTTATACACACACTCAATTCCCAAAAAGTAATGTTATTTACTCTCTCACATGACTCCAGAGCACTCTTCTCAACACTGGCATCCTCAAGAAAAACATGGTCTAAGGATTGGTATTCTCGTTTTAGCTCCTCAATTTGGTTTAGAAGATTTTTTTCAGCTTCACACAACTCATCATTAAATTGTTGGGCGCTGAACGCATCAACCTTTGCACTCAAATCTGTATCTAAATTGTGCAAAGTCAAGCTAAACTTGTCAATTTCTTGTGTAAGATCAACTCTCTCCTTCGACTAATCATTCACCAACGTTGTTAAAAGATAACGGCGTTCCGTATATTCACTTAATCGAGAATATCCGTCCCAATACCTACCCTTACTCCCATATTCAAATTCAGGCCTCCTAGAGTTCAGGGCATGACAAGACAAAAAATATAGGCCATAAAAGTCTTCCGTTAACTAAGCGTCTTCATCAATAACCCTACCTCTAAATACTTCATCCTCAGATGTCATGTTGAGAGAACTAGAAACACACTAAGAGAAAGGTCAAATAGTTATAAAAATTAAAATATTTACAAAAAGAAAAAAAACAAAACCTTTAAAGATAAAAGTAAAAGTCTAATATAGAAAGATAGCTAATTCTAAGTCCCCGGCAACATCGTCAAAAACTTGTTGCGGTCAAACGCACACACAAGTATACGCGATCGTCAAGTAATAAATTGATTAAAAATCGGAAGTCGAACCCACGAGGACTTGTGATTAATTATTAACTAAGTTAGACTTTCCTAATTATCTAAACAAGGATTAGCCTAGAAGTATTTGATTCTAACTGATTAAAATAAAGAAAAACTAATAATGAACTTTGAATAGAGGAAGAGCATATTTTTATGTTATCAATGTATGAAAACGATCTAGCGTTATGGGCTACCTAATATTCTTAATGTATTATTCAATTGAATTGACTAACTAATTTATCTAGTTTATTGGTTAACATGATTAATATTGCTCATAAGAATCTGTCGAGTTCTTACTCGCCTATTCAAGCTAACATAACCCCTATATGTCTATGGAATTATAACTAACAAGAACACATTTATTATTCATGTAAATCAACCAAGCAAGGCAATTAGGTATATGCTTATCATAACCGTGGATCCGTTCTCTGATTGCCATGTTCAAGAACTTGCTATTTTGCAATCTACAATTCCTACTTTAGAGTTTAATTCTAGATTCGTAGATAGTATTCAATTGGTGATCAAGCAATCAAATAATTAATCGCAGGATTGAATAAATAAACCAATATGATAAACTAAGAAATCAAAATCAATGTTCGAATAACAATAGTCATGAAAGAACCAAAACCCTAGAACGTGAAGTTTAGCTCCACATAGATATGGTAGCCAAACAACAAATCATACAAAGACACATAAAAATTACAAAGTTTGATGGAAGAAAGATGAAACATGGCCTCCACGGCGGCTCTGTGCTCTCCCTTCGCAAAAATTTACTCGCTCTCCCCACTCCAAAATAGGTTTAGGACCCCTTTTATACGAGTTGGGGCCGTGTAGGGCCGAAAAAACATTGTCTCGGGCAAAATAGTAAAACCGCACCTCCAGCGTCCAGACCAGCGCCTAGCGCAGAAAATAGTAGTGCTTTTCAATTTCACTTCTTGCTGCGTTTTTATTTTGTCTTGCCCTTGGGGGTACAAAACCTAAAGGGTGTCCCCCCTTTTTTTATTCTTTTAATTATTTTATTTTCCTATCTTTTTCTTCCGCGTTTATTCAATTTTGCTCCAAATCTCTTCATCTTCACACCACTTTATTCCTACACAGTTAAAATATAATATTAAGCATATATGTAGTACAATTTAGCATTAAAGCACCAAAATATAAGGTAAGCAATGCACTGAAAATATAGAATTATAGCCAAATATCAAAGGCTCCGCATATGGTCGAGAATGGGTGTTTTGTATATTTGGCCTATATTCGTGATCCTAGTGCAGAGGTTCCTTCCATGGATTCAGTACCAGGTTTGCGCGAGTTTCCTACAAATTTGTTGGGGATGCCACCAGATAAAGATATTGAGTTTTGCACTGATCTGGTTCCGGGAACTCAACCCATTTATATCGCACCTTATTGTATGACCCTAGTTGAGTTGAAAGAATTGAAGAAGCAGTTACAGGATTCGCTTGATAAGGGATTCATAAGACAGAGTGTCTCGCCTTGGGGTGCACTGGTGTTGTTTGTGAAAAAGAAGGATGGAACGATGTGGATGTGTATAGACTATCGACAGTTGAACAAAGTCACTATCAAGATCAAGTATCCGTTGCCGAGGATTGATGACTTATTTGATCAGCTTCAGGGTGCCAAAGTATTTTCGAAGATTGATTTGAGATCTGGCTACCATCAGTTGAAGATTAGTGCATCAGATGTCCCTAAGACAACTTTTCAGACTCGGTATAGTCACTATGAGTTCTTAATGATGTCATTTGGTTTGACTAATGCCCCATTATCATTTATAAATTTGATGAACCGGGTGCTCAAACCCTATTTGGATTCTTTTGTGATTGTTTTCATTGATGATATTTTGGTTTACTCCGAGCATGAGCAACATCTTCGGATCATACTTCAGGCTCTGAGGGCGTCAGTTGTATCCCAAGTTTTCAAAGTGTGACTTCTGGTTGGACTCGGTTTCCTTTTTGGGCCATGTTGTATCTTCCAAGGGTATTAAAGTGGACCCCAAGAAGATTGAGGCAATTCAGAACTGTCCTAGACCTACTTCAGCTATAGAGATTCGGATATTATTGGGTTTGGGTTCGTGGAGAGGTTTTCATCTATCTCAGTCCCCTTGACCAAGTTGACCCATAATGGTGCTCTTTTCAGATGGTCTGACGAGTGTGAGTTGAGCTTTCAGAATCTCAAGAGTGCATTGACCACAACTCAAGTGTTGGTGTTGTCTACAGGTTCAGGATCTTATTATTGAAGATAGGAGCGGCACATGAGTGGCATGTGAGCCAATGAGATTAGTGGG
The DNA here is from genome assembly GCA_005239525.1 of Nicotiana knightiana. NCBI lineage: Eukaryota > Viridiplantae > Streptophyta > Magnoliopsida > Solanales > Solanaceae > Nicotiana > Nicotiana knightiana. The sequence continues at coordinate 180,238 of ML384150.1, read as the reverse complement.
ATAGTTAGTTATAACTAATTATGTGATTTGCAATTAGGGAATTAACGGAAAGATTAGAGTTAGTTGATCTTAGTTAGTCTGTATATATAGACCATTAGTCATTGTATTTAGTAGATTTTGAGAAATTATTTTAGCTCACTTTTGCTCTCAAATGGAGCTCTTGTTCTAGAATATTCTCGCACATTTTCTCTTCTCTTTCTATCGAGCTAATCTCAAATTCTCTTTATGGTATCAGGGCAGAGGAGTTAGATTCACTCTAACTATGATCGTCATTCTCTGTTTTCTACAGATTTATTCTGTTATTGATTGTTCGCATTTTTCCTTTTTCGATCGATTGATCTACGATTTGCATTTCCTTTTTTATCTGCTATTAGCAAGCTTGTAATTCAGTGAAACGAGGAATTAACTCAATTGAGCTTGTCAACCATTGCAATTGGAGAGGAAACTTCGACTAGAACCAGCAGAGGGACGACCATAGATCATCATCATCCCCTGTATCTACAACCATGTGATACTCCAGGTAGCTCCTTGATTTCGATTCAGCTAACTAGAACTCAAAACTATGTGCTATGGAGTATATCTATGATAATAAGCCTAATTGGAAAGAGTAAGTTAGGGTTTGTTTATGGTCGTCGTACTAAGGACAAGTTTGATCGATCTCTGCATGAGCTTTGGGAGAAAGGTAATGCTATAGTTTTATCGTGGATAATGAATGCTCTGAGCAAGTAATTTCTCAGTGGAATTGTGTACAAATCGAGTGCACATAAGGTGTGGACAGATTTGAAGAATAAATATGATAAGGTTGATGGATCTCGCATCTCACATTTTCTTTCTGCACAAAGAGATAGCCACTCTATTGCAAGGAATTTCTTCTATTTCTTCATACTTCTCAAAGTTGAAAGTTCTTCGGGAGGAATATGATGTATTAACGACATGTCCTGGTTGCGAATGCCCAACATCTAAAAACTATTTTGAGCATTTTGAGTACCAAAGGTTGTTGGAATTCTTAATGGGGCTTAATGAGTCCTATGCACAACCTAGAAGCCAAATTTTGATGATGAGCCCAATGCCTACTGTCAATAAGGCCTACTATATGATAGCCTCTGAAGAAAGCCAAAGAGCTCTAGGAAAATTCTCACAACCAGTTCACATAGGAGATGGAACAACACTGTTTACTGATAAAGGAATAAATACAGGATACAAATATAAGCCTAGAAGAGGCAATTTGTTCTGTGACTACTGTAACTATAAAGGACACACAAGTGAAACTTGTTTCAAATTGCATGGTTACCCGGCTGACTTCAAAATAAGGAAGAGAGCAGGAGGCTTTCCTCGATGACCTGTGGCTAATGCTACAACTCAAGAAAGACAGCATTCAGTTACACAACCAATGGACAATGCAGTATCAAAAGAAGGGCAACAAATGATTAATACAACAACAGATACTACATCACATGATGTTTACTCAGGAGCAGTATGATCAGATCCTAAAGCTGTCAATAAAGACACATGTGAAAACACGAAGGATTTTGCAGGTACAACTAATGTTTCTTGTCACAAATGACAAGACTAAAGGTGAAAACTGGAAAACAGACTCCGATGCAACCAATCATATGGTACACACAAGAAAATTACTTGATAAGATAAACACAGTGTCATGCCTCCTTTTTTCGAAAATAGGGAGGTTTTCCAATTAAAGTGACATTATTCAAAACAAGATTATTTATTTAATTAGAGTCGCCACTTGAAATAATTGTTATGGTGTCCTAAGTCACTGGTTTATTTTAAAATCTCAAATCGAGGAAATTGGCTCTATTTATGGTTCGCGAACACAGAAGACTGGATAAGGAATTATGTTAATCAGGGAGAAGGTGTGAGGCACTCCCGAGTTCCGTGATTTTAGCACAGTCGCTCAACAATTTGACCAATTATCTGAATTTGCATGTTAAAAACCTATTATGCATTTTATCTTTTAACGCTTTTAATTATTTATTTAAACACTTTTAGTATTTATGGAATTTATTTGAACATGTCGCGATGTTGCGCACTCATTATTTTTGTACATATTGCAAATCGCGCCACGCGAAACACACCCGCGATTTAAAACGTGTTTATTATGATTATTATTTAAAGTTAAGGTCAAGTCGCGTGAAACGCGCACTTGAATTGGGGTTATGTATCATGACTATGCTACAGGATCTGTACCCATAATCATGATGATTTATTAATCGAGCCACCTAAAGCAACTAGCGCGTGTTCATAATTATTTAATACCTAAGTTTGAGATGAAATATGAAGGTCATCAGTTATGGATTCATTTTTGATAGAGTACATATAAACTTATTGAGGGACCTCACATGAGTCCGGTGGGATGATTTAAATGAGCTGATTAAATACTCTTATTAAGGTCTTCAACTGATCCAAGTAAATAGAGTTGGCCTAAGGCAATGGCCAGCATCATAAGACCCAAATTGGAATTATATTCCAAAGATGGAATCGTAGAGTCCTTGACTCTTTTCCATTTATAAACAAATGGGCTCCAAAGCCTCCTCAGGGTCTGGACCAATTGCAGCTACAACAAATTTGGCCCGACTTCAAAAATAGAGAATTTAGAGATGGAAAAGAACTACTGATTAACAGTTCAATTATTTACATGAAATAAGGAATTTAACATAATTTTTATAAAGCTAAATGTAGAAGGAATTACAATGTTTTTGCCAATATCAATCTACATGACGTTAACGAATCCTAAAACAAACTGTAACGACAGCCATTACTACCATTTAACATGCACAGTCACAGAGTTCTAAAACCCAATATAATGGAATTTGAGATCACAAAAATCGTCTGTTAATCAAGTTTGCCTCACTGGACAAGATAAAAAACTAAATACAGGAATGAATTTGTCTAAAAGCCTTAGTAGAGGTAAACATCATTTTACCGAGTCCCTCTTTCATAGAATCAATCTCCTAAATCTCACTCCACTTGCCATATTCTTGATTTATATGTTCCTGATGCAATCATATCCTATTCTTATTTATTCAAACGAGTTGTTGTAGACTGATTCCATGTCCCTAAGTTAATTCATGCTCAGATCACTACTCAACACTTTGTAAACTTCATAATAACATTTATCTCTAACCATACCATTGAGTGCAATTAAATCAAACTTGGATTCAACTTTTATGAAGGTTGTACATACTAATATGAAGATCTAACTCATTTCAATCATAAACTAAGCTTTTACAAAGATTATTTTAGCTTAAAATCCTTGACTAAATCAACATCAACACAATCAATAATCACAGCTAAACAGAATTCATATATCAAGAGAGAAAGCAAGTATGGACAGATTAAAATACCATACACCCTTAATACACAAAATCTGGACATAAATACAGCAAGAACAAATCACATCTTCAATTCCATATTCAATAGAGATCCTAGATGAAGGATTACATATCTAGAAGCAATGAAACAGAAGAAAATGACCAAGTAAAGGTCAAATTTGAGGGCAAACAGAGCTTGGTTAGACAGGAGCTGCTAAGCAGTAATCAACGCAAATGAACTCCAACATCAGCAGCTTCTACACTAAGAAAATCAGGGAATCTGTGAGAGAATATAACTGCTCAAGATTCCCAAAGTTTTCATATTACCTTAGCCCCTCAAGTTTTTCATAACTACAAATAAACTATACCAAAGAAACAAGCGAATCAAAAACAGACGAACAATATGCTGAAACTAAATCAATGACCTGCTTTAATATCCAACCAATTCGGGACTGATTAACCTAAACTTATGCAATTAAATTAATTTCATGTAATTGGACTACTGATCATGCAATTAGTTATTTATTCTAAGCATACAAACAAGTAATTACCAAACCGGATGCAAGACTACAATTAATCCATGGACTAAGCTATTCTAGTAAAGGCTAAATTAGACAAGCAAAATAATTTTGGTGAAATGCTGATTAACAAACAAGACATGAGTATATGATAGAACGAGATGCTGATATACCTATTGGAACACACAATGGAGGAAGAATGGCCAACAATAAGGTTCAAACGGATTCTGGTGGCTTCGAAATGAATCGAAACTAACATATATCGATTGCCCTTGTCAAAAGCAATCGATTCACGTAAGTTTCAAGCCAAAACGACTGGCAAATCGTTGAGAGTCAGAGAGGGAACGAAACTCAATTAAGATCTAATATTGGGCGAGTTGTAGTGGGTTTATGAAGGGCGAGGTTAGGATATTCGGAAAGAGAAAAAGACGGAGGTTGTCTGATGTTAATTTGGTGGTGCCGCCGCCATAAGGAGATTCTGGCGACAGCTCTGAGAGGGCATGAAAGAGGTGAGGGAGATGGGGAACTGGAGAGGGTCTCTACTCTAAGGTTTGGGGTCAGGTTCAGACACTTATAACGGAGGGTTAGATTAGTTTAGGACCGTTAGATGATGGGAAATCGATGGCCAAAACTTGACGTGACAAAAATGACGTTGTTTGGTTTTAACAAGGGATGGACTGGTTTATGAAAAGGGTTTGGGGCGGAATTAAGGTAACTGAGCCGTCCGATTTTGCTTTGCCCAGTTCAAATGTGAAAGACTAAGAAACCCCCTTTTCTTTCATTTCCTTCTTTATATTTTGCAAAGTTGGCCACTTTAAACTCTAAATTTACTTAAATTCAATTTGTATGGTCAAATTATTTATCTATTTTATCTAATAATTGACTAATGACCTAATTAATTAACCTAAAACTATAAAAGCAATAAATTAACTAGTATTTTTTTTTTAATATTGACTAGTGCATTTAACAAACAATGAAAATCCTAATAATGCAATTAATATCTTAGAATGCTATGGAATGAAAGATAAAAATATTTTTGATGATTTTTACGATTTTAAAGACACTTTTAATGATGCAAATGACAAACAAAATTTCCTACAATTCCACAAAAGTGAGCAAAAACTATTTTGAATATTTTTTAGGAGTAAATTCGCATAGGGAAAAATTTACGTGCTCACAACCAGTACATAGGAAATGAATCACAAGTGCATTTACTTGATGGCACATCACTTGACATTGCTTGCACATGAGAAACTAAAATTGGTGACACTGACATCATTAAGAATGTGTTATATATTCAAGATTTTAAATACAACTTATTGTCTGTCTCTAAGCTTACGAGGGACTTAAAGGTGCTTTATATCCTTTATCCTGATTTTTGGATAATGTAGGACGTTCACACTAGGAAAGTGAAGGGGATTGGTGAGGAACTGGATGGTCTGTACAACTTGCAACATCAAAAGGCTAAATCCAAGGCTGCATATGTACATTTACACAATGACTTTGCAAAGGAGGAAGACTTAACGCTTTGGCATGGAAGGCTTGGACATGTTCTAGATAGAGTAGTCAAGCAAATTCCAAATATGAAGTTTAAGAATAGTGATGAAGAATAAGAAAGACTTCATTTTCCTAAAAGTACAAATAGGTTACATAAACTTTTTCAATTGATACATGTGGATGTATGGAGTCCATATAGAGTTTCAACTCCTAGTGGACACATATTCTTTCTCACTATAGTAGATGACTGTAGTAGGATGATATGGATTTACCTACTAAGGCTTAAAAGTGATGTGATTGTATGTTTGAGATATTTTTTAGTCTTAATAAATACTCAATTTGATGTAACTGTAAAAATTCTAAGGAGTGATAATGGTTCTGAGTTTTTCAATTCTGATTGCAATAATTTATTTCAGTCCTATGGAATGATCCATCAAAGTTATTGTGTCCACATCCTACAGCAAAATGGGATGGTGGAAAGGAAGTACATACACATATTGGAGGTAGCAGAGCTATCAAACTACAGGGACACCTGCCTCTCAAATGTTGGGGAGAATGTGTGCAAGAAGTTGTCTATGTAATTAACAGACTTCCTCTATCAGTCTTATCAGGAAAATCATATTTTGAAGTACTACATGGGAGACCACTGTCACTGTAAAACATGAAAACTATAGGTTGCTTGTGTTTTGCTAAAATAGTAGGAGAACGAGATAAATTTGCAGCCAGACCAGTTGGAGTTGTACTGATGGGATACTCATCTTCCCAAAAAGGTTACAAACTATATAATATCTCCACTAACTCTTTTCTTGTTAACAGGGACGTCAAATTTATGGAACACATATTCCCTTTGCAGTTGTTAAAGGAAGGGAAATTACAGATGTTCCCTAATAGTGTTCTAGCTTCTCCAGATGCTAATCCAAATGATATAACTTCCATCGACTCTGTTGTTATCCTAGAACTAGAAGAATCACCATATGAGGGGCATATTTCTCCAGCAGCAACACCCATTACAGATGCACGAACAATGGCTTCTTGAAGACATACTGTTTATTGAAGATATACAACCTCAACACAGCTCATTTCAGAACATATCACACTCGATAATGTAGATAATAAGCTTAGAAAGTCAGATAGGACTGTCAAAGAACTTGTGTGGATGCATGATTATGTCTGTAATGACTCTTTGACAAGTTCTGTTGAGAAGCTTCCTTACAAGTATCCTATGCAAAATTATCTCAGTCATGCAGGTGTCTCAGCTAAGTATTAGTCTTATCTGTTTAAGATTACCAATATCAGGGACCGTATGAGTTATGAGGAAGCTGCAACTGATCTTAAATGGGTTGAGGCAATGCATCAAGAATTGACTGCACTCAAAGACAATGACACTTGTACCCTTGATTTACCAGCTGGAAAAATACCTATTGGATGTAAATGGATATTCAAAATCAAATATAGAGCTGATGGAGAGATTGAAAGTTACAAGGCACGACTAGTGGCCAAAGGGTACAATCAAGTAGAAGGATTGTACTACCAGGAGAATTTCTCTCTTGTAGTCAAGATAGTGACATTGAGAGTTGTCTTAGCTCTAATAGTAGCACACAATTGGCATTTGCAGCAGATGGATGTTTACAATGCATTTCTTGCTACTTGGCCTTTACATAAGATGGATGTTTACAATGTATTTCTCCAAGGGGATATTACTAAAGAAGTTTACATGTGCCTACCAAAGGGATTTTCTAGCCAAGGGGAGAAGGTATGCAGGCTGAACAAATTCCTTTATGGATTGAAGCAGACTTCAAGACAATGGAATCTAAAGTTGATTGAGGCACTACTAAAATCAGGCTTTGTGCAAAGCCATTTTGACTACTCTTTATTCACAAAGAAGAAGGATACAAGGCTAGTGATCATCCTAGTATGTAGATGATCTTCTCATAATAGGGAATGATCAATGCTTGATTTTTGAGGCAAATTCCATACTGCAAAGCAATTTCAAAATCAAAGACCTAGGGGACTTAAAATTCTTTCTTGGAATTGAGATAGCAAGAACCAAGGAAGGAATATTGATGAACCAAAAAAAGTTTGCAATGGAGCTGATCATTGAACTTGGACTGGCAGGCTCAAAACCAGCAACTACACTAATGGAGTGCAATCAAAGATTCACTACTATGGTATATGATCAACACACAAATCGGAAGGAAGATGAGAAGTTGGCAGATGCAAGACCATATCAAAGGTTAGTTGGGAAGCTGTGGTACCTTACTATGACAAGGCCAAACATATGCTATGCAGTCCATGTGTTAAGCCATTTCATGCATTGCCCAAATAAGTCACACATAGAAGCAACAACCAAGAGTTTTTAGATACATTAAAGGTGCCCCAGGATTAGGCTTGTTGATGAGCTCCAAACAATCTATAAAACTCACAGCTTTTTGTGATGCAGACTGGGCATCTTGTTCAGTCTCTAGAAGATCAGTGACATGTTATGTGATGAAGCTGGGAAACTCTCTAGTGTCCTGGAAATCAAAGAAGCAGTGCACAATTTCGAGAAGCTAAGTAGAAACAGATTATATGAGTATGACATTAGGAGTTTCAAAAATCATATGGTTGAAAGGATTATACAAAGAATTAGGTGCGAATATTGATTTGCCAGTGGAGTTGCATTGTGACAGCAAAGCAACAATTCAAATTGCTGCCAATTCTATATTTCACGAGCATACAATGCACATTTAGATAGATTTGCATTTCATCAAGGAGAGGATTTGGCAAGGGATTATCAGAACCAAATATGTGATGTCCAAAGACCAAGAAGCAGATCTATTTATAAAGGCTCTAGGAAGGCCACAATATGAGTACTTGATGAGCAAGCTAGGAGTGCTCAATCTATTTGCACCATCTATCTTGAGGGGAAGTAGTGAAGATAAGAGTGGCACGTGACTGGAATGTGAGTTAATGAGATTAGTAGGATAGTTAGTTATAACTAATTATGGGGTAGGTAGTTAGGGAATTAACGGAGCAAGTAAAGTTAGTTGGCGTTAGTTAGTTTGTATAAATAGACCATTAGTTGTTGTATTCAACAAATTTTTGAGAAATTATCTAAGCTCACTTTTGTTCTCAAATGGAGCTCTTGTTCTAGAATCTTCTCGCACATTTTCTCTTCTCGATCTATCGAGCTAATCTCAGATTCTCATTACTTATATCGTGTATTCTGATGCATCGCGTATTTCGCTTGGCGCAATATTGATGCAGGATGGTGGGGTGATTGCCTACACGTCTCGGCAGTTGAAGGTTCATGAGAAGAATTACCATGTTCATGATTTAGAGCTGTCAACTAATATTCACGCGCTGAAGCTTTGGAGGCATAATCTGTACGGGGTTCATTGTGAGGTCTATACTGACCATCAGAGTCTCCAACACCTGTTCAAAAAGAAAGACCTTAATTTGCGACAGCGGAGATGGTTAGAATTGTTGAAAACATATGATATCACCATATTATATTATCGGAGGAAGGCCAATGTAGTGGCTGATGCATTGAGTAGGAAGGCGAATAGTATGAGTAGTTTGACATATTTACCGGTAGCAGAGATGTCACTAGCCATGGATGTTCAAGCTTTAGCTAACCCATTTGTGAGATTGGGTGTTCTGGAGCCCAACAATGTTCTTGCTTGCGTTGTGGCATGGTCTTCGTTGTTATAGTGTATCAAGGCTCACCAATTTGATGATCCTCACTTGTTGGTGTTGAAGGATACGGTGCAGCGGGGTGCTGCTAAGAAGGTTTATATCAAACTATATTAATTTATTATAATTAACTAATTTAATAAAGTAAAATTACATATTATTAAATAATTAAGTGAGACTGCTAAGTTTATATATAAACACATGCATGTCATGTCATGTCATGTCTTCATTGACGAATGATATAAACACTCGATACGGGTAAATTTTAACATACTTTATCTGCTAGTAATTTCAATTTGCATGACGTTTCCTCAAACTACTATTGACGCAAGTGAAGTCTGATGTTCCACTCATTGACTTTCAAAAGTTATGTTATAATTTATGTCATTCATTTAACAATTTCATTGGGTACGTAATGGGGAGAAATTAAAAGATAGTCAGTTTTATAAATAGTTATTCAAAAATAGCTACAGTTTCAAAACTAATCGAAATTTAGCCATTTTTCATGTAAAAATAAATTTGAATGAAAATACTGTTCAAAATCTGAAAAATACTCCAGCATAATATACCGGAATTCCAGTATAATATACTCGACTTCCAGCATAATATACTGGAGTTCCAGTATAATATACCGGTCCAACATATTATGCTGGAAGTTCATACACAGGTGCTCCAATCTCCAGTCTATTATGCTGGAACTTTCCGCGTGTTGGAGTTCCAGCATAATATGCTGGAATTATGCTGGAACTCCATACATAGGTGCACCGATCTCCAGTATGTTATGCTAGAACTTTCCGTGTTGCAGCAAAAGAAAAACTATTTTTCAATGACTTTGCAAACGCATGCTATTTTTGAATGATCAGTCCGAAAACTGACTAACCCGAAATCAGATTATAAAGAAAGCCGATAAACTCTTAAGAACTTTCAAGAAATAAGTGATTTCTTCGTTACACTAAATTTATCGATGCTCAATCTATATCTATCTATCTATCTATTTATATTTATATCTATCTATATCATACTATATTATAAATGCTTCATGCATTTAGTGTGAGATTAGTTTACTAAAATATCCTTGAGAAGTTAAACGACCAATTTATCCTCTATCTAAAAGCTAAATTACCTTCTACTAAATGGTTAATTAGCTATTTAATTGGGATCCTATTAATTGGTAATTATGGCTAACATATCAATTAGAAAGGATTTTTAATCACCATCGTAGGCGTTTTCGTCTTACCATTAAGTTAAACAACATAGTGGTGTTCATTAAACTTTTCGTTTTCTTTGCAGTCATGCTTTATTCATCTGCACCAATGATTCATCTGTTACAAAATTAATGTGTTAAGTAATTATCTCAATTGTGCTGAAGAATATTATCAGTTTGCTAGATAAGTTCTGATAAACGACGAGCTTATATAAATGGACTTATAAATTAGTAATATCATAATAACCATCACCATTAGAAGAAACGATGGAGGAAAGCTGCAGATTTACCATGTAAGTTTATTTTCTTTTGTTAATTACTTCTAATGAGTATTCATGAAACTGTATAATCTTGTTTATGCAAATCTTATAAAGCAACGTACGCTTCAACTGTTATTAAGCATTATATATATATATATATGTGCCTATAGACTTTTGTTGAACAAAATTCTTGTTTAAAAATCATGTTTACTACTTGTGTGTTAATTGAAAATGTGTCTGCGTTTCGTTGCAGGGAATTGTTTTACTTTTTTTGTCGTTAAAAGTTATATTCACAATAACTAAGAGAGTGATAAAGTTTAGTTGCACTTGTATATGTGCAAGAGTGATAAAGTTTAGTTGCACTTATATATATTCAACTACTTATCAAACAAAGAAAACTATTAAGTTGAATATTTGATTGATATACATTTAGTTTGAGCTTGCACTTTTTCCGTTATAATTTCATGTAACTCACACGCACTTATTCTAAATGATGTATATTGTTTTAAGAAGTTTGTACTTATAGTATGAAACACCCCGTGCAACGCGCGTGTTAGAAAACTAGTTATTATAAAAGCACGAATATTTTATGCTAAATGTTGAACGACAAAAATATCTCTGATATATTAATCGGCTTTTATACCCTTAATTATTTAGATTAGTATTCACAATAAGTCATATAAAAGGACAAAAGTCGAAATACTACACGCTAGGATAAAGAATTGTAATAGAAAAAGGATTTGACTGTGAAAGAAGTAGACAATATTTTAATAAAAAAAAGGATTTGATCCATTGATCGTGAAAGAAGTAGAAAATATATGAATTCGTCGAATTCTAAGGAAAAGTCGTTTGAATGAAACAAGGGAATATAAAAAACAAAAATACATCTCTCTTTATTTATTTAATTATTAAATCTTACTTGTTATTATATTATTGAATGGCTTTCTTAAAGATAGTGAAAACAAAATAAATAAATAAATAAAAAAGCAACCATAACAAATAAGATGTCATTCTCAAATCTATTTTATCTCCGTATCATAAGAAGACATTATGTAGTAAGAAAAAGAAAGGAATACAGATTAAAAAATATGCATTCTTTAAATCTGCTCTATGTTAAAAAAAATATTAGAATTTCCTTTTCATCTTTGGATAGACGAAAAATAAGCTTATGAACTATGGAGATCGGGCGAAAAATATTATTCAATGGGATTATTGTTCGTATTCAAGGATAGAATGAATAATATTTTTCCACAATTAAAAGGTGCGGGATTAAGTAGAATTTACTTATTATTAGCACATAAATGACTTATGGAAAATCGGATGAGGGTAAATTTTAAAGTTGATATTTGATTATTATTTGAAGAAAAGAAAGGAAATCATTAGGAAAAACACTACACGAAAAATGTGAAAAGCAAATCGTACGTTGTTCTTGTTCCCTAATGATAACACCATTAGTATGTCTGGTACTAGAATGCGAATTAGTTGATGATTTTTAGTAATATCATAGAATTTTCTCTTCATAACTTCAATTAAGAAAAGAAAAATAAATTAAAAAGAAAAGGATCCTAAACTACTTTTATAATCTACATATCTATACTTACGTATTAACTTAATGTTGACATGATATTATATTAATTTAAAAGTAATTTATTTCTTAAAATGGATGTTAAATCAGTTATTTGTTCTCTTAAAATGAACACCTTTTAGGTTTAAGAATATTTAAAAAATTAACCAATTAATACTTTAAGATTATTTAGGTAAAGAGTTCATTAATATTTAGTAATTCCAAATCAACTAGATTTTGTTTTATTGTATTCTTCCATATTTAAGCTAGGTAGTATAACAAATTTGTAAAAGAAAAATAATAATAAGAGAAAATCAAGTATTTTTTAAAGCATTTCAATAAAATTGATTACATCCTTTTAAACTCCTTTTACGCTTTGAGAGTAATTCCTTAAAAATTTTAGGGTTTTTAGCACTTTCAACTCCTTTTAGATTTAGGAGTCCTTTTTTTAGGTTTATTTTTTTATAACACATGAAAAATTCACATTAGAAAACTTTTCGAGCACGTTGGGCTCCTTTTAGGTTTATGAATATTTATTACAAAGTTAACCAATTAATTTAAAATTATTTGGGTAAAGAGTTCATTATTCCTTTATAAATAATATTTTAGGTAAAAAAATATTTGAGCACTTTTACCACTTTTAAGTTTAGGTTCTTTTTCTTTTTCTTTTTTAAAATTTCGAGCAGCTTCACCTCTTTTTTAAATTTAGGATTATGTGTTTATCGAGATTTCAACTTCTCATCCAAAGCATTAAGTGCTTTTGTGAAATACGTTTGATTTTTTATCCTTTTAAAATAATTTTTATATTAGACAAAATTATAGCTTATTGATTTTCTAATATTTAAGAATTTAATATCAAATACAAATTTTGCCATTAAATCTTTTCAAATTCAAAAAGTACGAACAAAAAAGGAAAAAAAAAAACAAAGTTGATACCTAAAACGAGAGAAATCAAAGTAGGAAAATGAATATCGTGCCCCTAGAACTCTATTATGTTTAGGATTCTTCCTTCCGAGTATAATCGATTTAATTATTTGTATACTACTAAACTACTTATATACATCTAAGCATTATAATTCTGAAGCAATGTTGCTATATCTTTTCTGGAAAAAAAACATATTTATTGTTAGGTCTAGAAATAAATTGTGATTAGTAGTTTGTGAGATATTAGAATAGAAATAACGTAATGAAGATATATTTGTAGGAAAGAAGCTTAAAGTTGTCATTTTAGGTGGTCATAATTGTGATGTTCTTCAGGTAAAAGATATAGTTTTTAAATATATTTTTATTTATTAAAATGAGGTACACGCGCATTGCGCGTACCAAAAGACAAGTTTAAGTGCGCTCTATTTGGAGTCTTTTTTATTTTTTCAAAGATAAAATTGCCAATTAAACTTAAAGCATGAAACACCTGTTTTCATATATATACTCATGCTTTGATATTGAAACACTACTAAACCATCCAATTGTAACATTGTATTATCTAAATTCGGTTCTACTTCGTTGAAACATGTTGTGAATTATGCAAGTTACAACGAAAAATAATAGAAGAAAATTTCCAAAGCATACGGAGTGTTTGGTATTAAGGAAAATATTTACTGAAAAATATTTTTTCACATTTTTCATGTTTGATTGGCTGATTGTGAAAAATTATTTCCTTAACAACTGATTAAAGAAAAATGACTTCTCTAATAAAAAGATTCACATTTGTTTTAGGTTTGGTTTTCTTTTTGAGAAATATTTATGATTTAGTCATAGGAGCATGTTAGAATGTGATCAAATAAGAAGTTTATATATGGATATAGCGGAAGCTCTTAACTGTAAAAAGAATTTACTAAGTATTATTTATATATCGAGTATAGATATAAAAGAAAAAGAAAAAGAAAAAAGTAAAAATATAAACATATTTTTATTTGCGAAAATATTATAAAGTACTTAAACTATAGTTTGGTGATTTTTTGTGTGAGTGTGTCAAAATATAACATTTAATAGGGAATCACTTAGCTTTTAGGAATTATAGCAATATATATATATATATATATATATATATATATATGTTAGTCATAAGCATTAGTTCAACAATTACAAATAAATGTGATTATGAATATTCAAAAATACTAAGTTCTTACATTTGAACTTCAATTGAAATAGTAAGATATTAATTTGAATTTTTATTTCAATTGAATATTCGCGTTAATTCATTCATAAATTCAATATTTATAAGCTTTTTCACCGGCGGGAAAAATAGTACTTCAACATCAACAAATACTTTTAAGCTTCAGCTTCAAGTATTTTTTTATTTCAACTCAAATATTGTTCAAACCTCTATTTAATATACTAACTGTTAAAATCTTATGATTGGGCTGAAATAATCATCGAATTCAAAGAAGAGAAGAAGCACTTCGAGCGGAGAAAACAGAGAATGAAATTTGCATCTTCAATTGTGTATGAATTACATTGTACAGTGCTATATAACTATCTTCAACTGTGACCAACTAACTACTGCCAACTCATAGACAGTTGTACAATGATCAGACTAATAGACTAACTACAGTTATAATGACCTAACTATGGTTAAGTTAAAGCACATGTGATCTAAGGCACATCATGCGTGGATATTTCCTTTACACCCCCTCAAGCTAGGACCACTGAAGATGTTCTTTAGTCCTTGCTTGGACACCAAATAGTCGTGTTGAGATCGCCCAAGGCCCTTGGTTAGCAAGTCAGCTTCCTGTTCTGCAGTAGGGGCATAAACGGTAGTGATCAACCCTTGTTGAACCTTTTCTCTAATAAAATGGTAGTGAATATCAATGTGTTTCGTGCGTTCATGAAATACTGGATTTGCTATCACAGTAGATGGGAACATAAGAAGAACGAGGAATTGTAACGACCCGGCTTTTCGTTATGAGAGTTTAGCCCGTTTCCCCATTTCTGCTTCATTGCTTGTGTGGTTCATCTCTTTTGTGTGGTGTTAGGTTGGTTGACTCGGGTTCAGAGTGGTCGTGGTGAGAATTAAGGCACTTAGTCTCTTAAATGAGCTCAATAGGTGGAAAAGTCAATCGGGAATTGACTTATAGGTAAACGACCTTGGAATGTAGATTTTATGGCTCGGATAGCTTCGTTAGGTGATTTGGGACTTATGAGTGTGTTCGGAATGTAGTTTTGAGGCCCGATGTAGAATTAGGCTTGAATTGGCGAAAGTTAGTTTTTGGCGATTTTCGGTCGGCAGTGGAAAATAGGCTATCGGGGTCGGAATAGAATTCCGGAAGTTGGAGTAGGTTCATAGCATCATTCTGGATGTGTGTGCAAATTTTCATATTATTCGGACGAGGTTTGGTTAGTTTCGGCTTCGTTGGTGAATTTCGGAAGTTTGAATATCTTTAGGCTTTAATCATGGGTTGATTTGGTGTTTCGATGTTATTTGACTGTTCCGAGAGTTCGATTAAGTCTGGGTGATCATTTATGGCTTGTTTGTATTTTTGGTTGGGTCCCGAGAGCCTCGGGTTGAGTCCGGATGGGTAACAACATGATTTTTGGCATTTTGGAGTTGCTGGTGGGAAACTTTCTGGTGTTTCCGCACCTGCGGATGGGGAACCGCAGGTGCGAGCCCGCAGAAGCGGACAAGGTTCCACAAATGTGGAAGTTGGCTGGGTCAACAAAGGTCGTAGGTGCGAGACTTGGACTGTACCTGCGGAGTCGCAGGTGCGGAGGAGTTGTCGCAGGTGCGGAAGAGGGGGACCTGGCCAAGGAGCGGAGGTGCGGACGCCTGATCGCGCCTGCGAGCCCGCAGGTGCAGGAAGAGGGCCGCAGGTGCGGAAGTCCGGACTTAAGTCATTTTCGCAGGTGCGCACCTGGGACCGCTGGTGCGAGTCCACAAGTGCGAGAAAAGGACCGCAGGTGCGGTCATCGCTGGGCAGAACCTATAAAAAGAACCCTTAGCGAATTTTGGCCATTCTTTCACCATTGTTATTCGGGTTTGAAGCTTTTGAAGGGTTTTTGAAGAGGGAAATCGATAGTTCTTCATTGAGGTAAGGATTTTGGACTTAAAACTCGTTTATATGTGATTAAAGGTCGGATTAGTGGTGGAACTTTGGGAAAAAACAATGCTTAAATAGGTAATTAGGGCTTGGGATTTAGAGACCTTAAAATGGAAACTTGAGGGGTCATTTGGGCTCCAATTTCAGTGTTCTTCGTATGTATAGACTCGTGGGAGGATGAGAATTTTTGTGGTGTAAATTTCATCGAGTTCCGAGACGTGGGCCCGGGAGTCGGGTTTGACCAATTTCGGGATTTTTGAGTATTTTTGATAAATTTCGATTAGGGTTCGTTCCTTGGCATATTATAATGATGTAAATCTGATTTTTGGTAGATTTGGAGCATTCGGAGGCCGAATTTAGAGGCAAAGGCACTACGAAATAGTATTTTAGCCGGTTTTGAGGTAAGTAACTTTTTCAAACTTGGTTCTGAGGGTTCGAAACCCCGAGCTAAATGTTTTATGACTATAATCGAGGTGACACACATGCCAAGTGATGGGCGTGCGGGCGTGCACCGAGTATTTGTGGCCTGGCTTATCCCATGGCACCGCTTAGTGATTATTCCCTGATGATATCTGTGCTTCTATTAATGTGGTAATTGTGAACCTATTAGAAATCATGTTAAGTATAAATGCTAGGCTTCACGCCGAAAATGCTGAGACCCGAGTGTTCGTATATTACTGTCTCAATTTGTGATTATTTGATTTCATATACTCAATCCTGTTATAGCATATCACTTCATACCTCAGTCTCAGTATATTTAATTATATGCATACTTATCATTGTTTTGGGCTGATGGATGCATATGTGATCCATGTGAGTGAGACTGGAGAGTAATGAGTGAGTGAGGCCGAGAGCCTGTTATTGAGACAGTTATGATATCGGACTGCACACCGCATCGATACTTAAATCATGCCTTCGTTGGCTTGATATAGCTCTTGGGCCACTAGGGCCCCTCCGGAGTCTTTACATCCCCAATGAGCGCATTGATGTTGAGGGATGGATTTTTTCTGGGCATGGATCGTGTCCGAAGTGAATGTTATGTGAGGGATGGATCTTCCCTGGACATGGATCTTGTCCGAGTGTTGTATTCCGGAGATGGACTTTCTCCGTGGGGCTGGATTGGCCCCTTTTCCTCAGTACGGAGTGACTACGGTCACCAATGATTATGTACATTCCGGGATGGATTTTTCCCTAGGCCTGAGAGCCATATACGATATTGAGTGGACTATTGTGTGAGGGTTGTGATCACTATGTGCATATCCAGACTGGTTTCATACATATAATTTTATGATGGCATGTAGAGTATACTGGCATACTTGGCATATTTACTCATTCTGATAAACTGTTAGCATGTCTAATTTCTGTATACTGTTTATTGTAAATTCTGATGTTTTGTCCGTCACTACCTCTCAGCCCATAATTTGGGTTCGTTACTTCTGAGTTGGTGTACTCACGTTACCCCCTGCACCTTGTGTGCAGATCCAGGTACACCGGGACCCGGTGGTGGATATTGAGCAGCTGTTAGAGTTTTCATTGGAGTTATCGAGGTAGAAGTTGGCGATCACAACCTCGTCTTCTCTTCCTTATTCCACCTGTTGCACTTATTTTGAGACCATGTTGTCTATTTCTTCATTCTTTATTTATGATATAACAGCTCATGACTTAGTGACACCGGATCCAGGGTTGGAAAATTTTAAATTTTTGTTTCAAATATTATTTTTTTAAACTTCAAACTCTTAGTATTATCAATAATTTCGTTTAAAATTGTATTTTTACTGGAAACTGAATTTGGCTTAGAAACAAAGGGGCGACTTGCCTAATTCCACGACAGGCGTCATCACGACCCCGAAATCGGGTCGTGACAGGAATACCCAACTCCTTGAACACACCAAGAATCCAAATCACCTCAGCTACAATAGAGGCTAAACTCATGTACTCAGCCTCTGCTGAGCTGCGAGAGATGGTCGATTACTTCTTGGACTTCCAAGAAATCAAAGACCTACCAAACTTGACAAAATATCCTGTTACCGACCTGCAAGTGTTAGGGCAAGCAGCCCAATCTGCATCACAAAAGGCTGAAAGGGAATCTGAGCAAGTAGCACTCAATAACACACCCATACCAGGACAAGACTTGACATATCTCACGAACCTCATAGCAGCCTCCATATGGGAAGACTTGGGTTTATGCATGAACTGACTCAAACACTACACAACAAATGAAATGTCAGGACGATTGATAGTTAAGTAGAGCAATTTCCCCAACAACTGTTGATAGGGGCCAGGATCAGGAAGAATAAGATCACTAGTAGAATTTGTATGAGCATCAAACTCAGTGGCAGTCAATCTAAGGTTGAGCTCTATAGGAGAGTGGACAGGCTTTGACCCTGCTAATCCCAGATCAGAGATTCCCTTGTCACTTCTAGCAAACTCAATGCCCAAGAAAAATTTAAATTCACCAAGGTCCTTAATTTTAAAATTGGACTACAAATCATCCTTGGTTTGTTGTATAAGCAAGTCATAAACATAGACTAGAACCACCACCAACTTTCCCCCCACTCGCTTGATAAACAAGGAATAATCTAGGTGGCTCTGTGTGAAACCAGAATTCTGCAATGCTGTCTTGTTCATTTATGCCATAAGTCTACATCTGCTCCACTAGTTGCTGTAAAGTCTCGATTCACTTGTGCTCCAAGTGATGTAGAAAAAACATATAATCCTTCCTCCTCTTTACCAATTCCCTTCACCTTCCTAAACAAGAGGCCCTGAAATACAAAACATTGTGGACAGAATGTGACATAACATTTAAAGTCTTTTGTCATCTTAGACAGTGACAAAAGATTGAACTTGAAAGCTGGAACACAAAGAACATCCTTAAGAGTATCACCTCTTGTGAGTTGGCATTCCCCCATGTGTGAAATTGTGGCTGAATCTCCAGTAGGCAATTGAACTTGTCCTGTGCTTCCTACTGGTTGTTTATTTTGAAGTAAATCTTTAGTACCAGTCATATGATTTGTAGCACCAGTATCTACAATCCATTTGCAAATTACCATATTCTCACATAATTCTACATTGCCACAAAAGCATTTACCTGGCATGTGAGCACTGGCATCCCCAACATAGTTCTTGTTCAATAGTTATATAAGTTGATTGTACTGATCTTGTGTGAAGAACTGGGCTGGAACTGTTGCATTACTCATCTATTGATTAGTCATTGGTGTGTTCTAAGGCTGTTCACTTAGTAAGGCAACATTTACTTTTCCCTTTGGCTTAAAATCTGGAGGATAACCCACGATCTTGTAGCATTTCTCCTTCAGATGTCCTGTTTTATTACAAAAATCACATTTCATTAGTTTATAGCAATCTTTTCGAGTATGTTCTTTTAGGTAACAAAAGTCACGTTCCAAACTATACTTTCTTCTTTGTTTGTTTCTTGATTGTGCAGTAAACAGAACAACAGGCTCAATGTTCCCTGCATTTTCATAACGCCTACCAGTGATCATGCGCCTGCTTTCATCTTGAACTACCATGGCATAAACTTTGTTGATAGACGACAAGGTAGGCATTAAGAGGATTTGACTTCTAGCTTGTTCAAAGCTATCATTTAATCCCATGAGAAATTGTAACAGACGTTGATATTCTAACTGCTCAACATACTTTGCTACTGGAGGTGGAGGCAAAATAGAATCATACTCTACCCACAAATCTCTGAGCTTGGTAAAGTATGTAGAAACAAAACAAATTCCACGAGTCATTGTGAAGATATCCTTATGCAGATAGTATAACCTCGATCCATTTACTTTATCAAAAAGTTCCTTGAACGCAACCTACACTGTACGGGCATTGGATGAAAAAAGTACTCCAATTATCATATCCTTACTAACATTCCTCATTAACCACGAGGTCACAATCGCGTTGCATCGATCCCACTGGTGTGCTAGATCAGATCCAAAATCTTCTTTTGAAGTCGATCCATCGACTAGAAACAATTTATTTTTTCCTAACAAAGTGACCTTCATAGCACGACTCCAAAGAGTATAATTCTCCATTCCAATTAATACAAGCCCTACCGACATGGATCCAAGTCCGTCGGAAGGATGTAAATATAGTGGGTGATTATGATCGAGAATCGTGGATCCCCCGACTATATTGACTCTGTAGTTTATTGTACTGCTTGATTCATCAGAAATCGCCATGAATTACGCCAAATCGAAGTGCCAAAAAAATTGCAATTGCACAAAATTAGGGTTCTAAAGAGAACAAAACTGAGCGAATTCCTTTGAATTTTCCTCAATTGCTCGAAAATTCCTTAGAATAACTCGATCAATTTCTATGATACCATGTTAAATTCTTATGATTATGGTGAAATAATCATCTACTTGAGAGAAGAGAAGAAGCACTTCGAGAGGAGAAAACAGAGAATGAAATTTGCATCTTCAATTGTGTATGAATTACACTATAAAGTGCTATATAACTACCTTCTACTGTGACCAACTAACTAGTGCCAACTCATAAGCAGCTGTACAATTATCAGAGTAATAGACTAATTACAGTTATAATGACCTAACTATGGTTAAGTTAAAATACATGTGATCTAAGGCATTGCATGCATGTATATTTCCTTTACACTAACCTTTTGTTTACTTGGTAAATAAAATTATTTTACTTACCAAGAAATATTAACCTTTTAAAATTTATTTTTACTTAAATGATGTAGTCATGTTGTTGTAAGAAAAAATCTATTTCTACAACATAAAAAGTCAAATGGTGGCAAATTTCAAACAAATGACGTACGTTTATTATGACGCCAACTGAAAGAGAATAGGGTTTGATTGCTTTATCGCATGTCAAAAATAGTTCTAACATAAAGTTTTGCATAGATTATACGATGTTTAGTTGATTGTTGTTTACCCGAAAATGGATAACCATTGAATTTATATGTGATTTTAAAGATACGTAATTTTACTTGGCATAAAATGAGAAAATACATAAATTAATATTAATTATTGACTGTAAAGAAAAGCAAACCGAATGATATGTGCAACCTTTGCCCTTGAGCTAGGTCGCCTTTGAACCAAACAAATATTCTACTAGAAAATATGAACAGAACAATAGAGTATTGAAAGCTCAAGAGAAAAATAGTATATTGCTTTGAATAGTGTTAATCTAATGTCCTTTACAAATGATCATACCCCCTTTATATAGTAGGGGAGTCCTACCTTTAATGCAATCCTAAATACAGTAAGAAATCCCATGATTAGTTGATTAATCGGTCTCTTCTTGATATGCACCGATATTTGTACCGTGATCCTCGCACAATCGCGGATATCTTGACTTTCTGTTATTTGGCTCGGCAGGTTTCCCTTGATCTTGTTCGATCTCTATCCCGCTCGGTCTTGATCTTGGCTGATCTCGATCTCAATCGGTCCCTGAGTCACGAGCTTGGCAATCTAACTTCGTGTCACGATCCGGTATGACATGGTGTCGAACTTTGGCCTGCCATGCCAGGGTCTCGATTAATCATACAAAAAGGGCAAGCCCAATTCTGACCGTATATATATAGTCCCCTCATTTGTTGGACATTAATGACAAGAAACGATTTGAGCTCTCGATCTTCACCTTGATACATCATGACGTAAGAATCATGACGTAAGCAACATAGATAACTGAAACGTCTCGTCGATATAATTTCCCAGGCATTTAATTCGCGTCAGTCGATGGTCGGCCATTACCGGCTTTGAACCTTCATTGATAAATCATAAATACCCTCCTTCTTCATTTTTCAAACTTTACTTTCAAATCTTCTTCACTCTATCTTCAAAATCCTTTGCCTTCCTTAAAGCTTTGTATTTTCAGATCTCTGGGTTTCTTTGCTTGTTCTATCCCAAAATACTAAGTATTCCTTTTCAATTTCTATTCTTCTTCGTCCAAAAAAATTAAATGGCTAAAACTTCAAAAAATATTTTGCTAAAATAAACTGCTTCCTCGTCCCGGCTGGTTGGCGAGGAACCAGCGGCGGAGCCACGCCCTGAAGAGTTCTTTCCCGGAGGGTGTGTCGTCGATTCCGACTTCAAGGTTTAAAAGACCTCCTCGGTTCCGGGTCGATACAAGCCGGTATCGAGGTATATATGCTCGATACCCGATAACATCCTCTCCCAGGTTAAAAAATATTGCAACTGGGGTAAGAAACATATGGTGGTGCCTGCTCCAGAAGAATCAATCACCACCCACGTGGAAGGGTTCTTAAGTGTTTACACTTACCCCTTCATGTTGGGTCCCTTAGATCCGATTATCATAGATTTTTGCAAGAAATACAAGGTGACCCTCGGTCATATTCATCCCTCTTTCTGGAGGATAGTGATATTACTTCATTTCTTCGTAAGCAAAATCGACGGGCTTCCCTTTACCCTCAACCACCTCATACGCATGTATAGCCATCGACTCTATCAAGGAGGACTAATAAAGCTTCAACGTCGACCCACAAGGGCACCTTTCTTGAGCATAGATGAGGACAAAGACCAGGGCTGGATGGGCCGATTTGTTCGAGTGAAGGCCTCTGTTATTTTATACTTCAATATCACACAAGAGGGGGGGGGGGTGATTTTTGTGGTGTCCAATTTTTCGCATGCACAAATTATAGAAGGACCTGGTTCTTCTATGTGTTCCTAATACTAGTGTTGCAGAATAACAAGTACAAAATTTAAAGAACGCAAAGATTTTAAGTGGAAAACACCTTGCTCAAAAGGTGAAAAAACCACGACCTACTTCCCAGTAGGATTTTCCCAAAACTCTTTACTAAATCAGTGAGCCAAAAACTGCATTTACATAAACTCTTTTGTAAACCTAGGACTACTTCTAATCCCTTGTGGCAAACAACCTCTAACTGTTGCGATAACTTCAAGTTAACCCTAACTTGAAAACATAAAGTATCTATAACAAATGCTTCTAGATAAAGCTGAAAGGTACAAGATAAAACCACCTACTACAAATGAACTAGACTAAAAGACAGACACTTGGAACTGGTTCTTCTAGCTGGTTCAAGTAGCTTCAGGTTTGCACACTTAACTCTCACACGAACTGCTTGCAAAATTGCCTTGCTATTTTGCTCTCAATTCACATTTAACTTCTGCTTTTATGCGTACCTAAATAATAAGAACAATCTGAAATATATAGGATTAGTAGATACAAAATTAACTAGAGTTCTAATGCTACTCTTCCTTGGTGGAAGAGTTCTAGTCAATCTCAACTCCTAAATCCCTCTTTATCTTGGATACTGTTCTTACTGAATAAGGAGTCCTTCTCCTTATCGTTTTTGTAATCTTTTCGATCAGGAAATATCTTATTCTGACCGAATACACTTATCTCCTGCATGTGCTTCTCACGTGCCTTGATTCTGCCTGTGTCTATGTCTACCAATGATGGACCTGGTTCATTTCTGAGTTCCTTTGTCAATATTCAAAACTATTCTCTTTCTTGGGCCAACAAATTCCCCTTTTTTGATGATGACAAACTTTGTGTGTCCATAAGCTTGGGCCTGTTTCAAATTAATCCAACATTGAAACTTATTAGTGTATTAAGCACAATCATTTTACCACCTTTTGGCATCATCGAAAAGCTGCAAAAATATGTGTGAATCCCAGATAGTTAAAAATCATTCATGGCCACTTGGGCAACTGCAAATGTATTCATGGATTAATCATCAATAATCAACTAAGAATTCAAACTATCAAAGAAATAAAGACAATGAATAAGAACAAAAGCAACAAACTTCATTGATTGAGAATATGATTCTACCACAATCCATAAAATGAAACAAAAACAGTTAAAAACATGAGCAACAAAAAAACATTCCGAATCCGGGTCACTGAAAGTTTTAGGCAGGCTAGGCAATTTAAGGCTTGGAAGAACTGGGGGATGGGTTTTTGGTTTGGAGAAGGTTCAACATGTCTTGCAGAATTCTCTCATTCTTCTCCCTTTCCTTAGTAAGCTCAGCTCTGAGAGCATCTCTCTCAGATTCAACCTCAGCCAAACGAGTCTTCAGCCTTGCTATTTCTGCATCCTTTGCCCCACTCTCCTGCACTAAGGCTCTGACCTTGCTATTAACAGGTGTCTTTCTAGATGAACCAGGTTCATTTGGAGTGGCATGTATCTCATAATCGCAAGAAACCAGAGTATTTATCCCAAATTGGTCTTTGCTTGTGGCCATCTCCGACTTATTCAGTGGCACCTTGTAATGAGCAAGAACAATAGTGAGAATGAAGCCATAAGGAATGGCATGGGCTTTGGATCCATTGGCAATCCTGTCCAAAAGATGAATGATGAACCCATGCCAGTTAATCAACCGCCCACTATTAAGACATTCCATCAGAACCAAGTCCATGTAGTTGGCAATATGCCTCTTTTCCTGCCTGGGCAGCATACACTTGTTGATGAATTCAAATAACACCTTGTGGGGTGGCTTCATTTCACTCTTAGAAACTGCCTTGGGCTCAATTTCTGCTTCATTATCACATAATTTCCTCGTGATAACCAGGGAAGTTGGAAGAGAATCCATACTGGACCATTTCTGCCTAGAATAGTCATCATAGCCTTTAGAGGGTATGCCAAGGATTTCACCTAGCTCTTTAGCATCAAATGAGATTTTAACCCCTTCCACCAGGCCGGTGACTCTTCCATCCTTTACCTCAGCATTGGCCATGAATTCCACAATCTCATTCTTAGCCAGTCTTCCATCTAGCTGAAGGACCATGTCCTTCCATCCCTGTAAATCAAGTTTCTCCAGCAGTAGGATCATCCCTTCTTCCTCCAAGTCCTTTAAAAGACTCCCCTTCAAAATTGTTCGTTTTCCAAACTTGGATGGCTTATCCTTCTCACCGTCAGACTCACCCTTCTCTTCACCAGTCCAATCCTCTTTGTCAATAACTTTCACTTTCTTGGCTTTTACTGCAGACCTGGTTCGTTTAGCCAAGATAGAGGATCCAACAGACTTAGAAACAGATGAAGACTTCGTTGAGGAAGTCTTGGCTTTCTTGGGCTTAGGAGTCTGAATCTATACCTCACCTATCACTTTTTCACTTTGATGGACCAGGTCCATCTCATCCACTTCAACAGCCTCAACAGGCTCAACCACATTTTCTTTCCCTTTTTCTTTCCCTTTTTCCTTCCCCTTTTCCACTATTTTCTTCTTACTCTCATCTAAAGCTCTCTGCAACTCGTCCTCACTTTGCTTAAGCTTATTCCTTATAGTTCTTCCTCTTGGAAGAGGAATATCAGAAATCCCAGAAGGAGCAACTTTCCTTTTCTTGTTGGCTCTAGCTGAACCAGGGGTTGTAGTTTTAGGAGTTCTCTTCTTCTTAGGTTTGTAACTGTCACCTATCTTTTTCAAGATATCAGCCAGGGTTTCCTCAGCAAATGAACCAGGTTCATCTTCTTGCTTTCTAAGATTTACTAGCCCTTCAACGGCTTCTCCTCATCCACTTCCCCCTGTGTTCTTGCTACCTTCTTCCTCCTTTTCAGGATCAGCTCCACAAACGGCCATTTTAACAAATTCAGTGGTGGGTGAAGAATCAACCACTTCTTTCCCTTTTCCCCTCTCATCACTCCGTACTCTCTCTCTCTCTTTTTCTTTTTCAATTTTATTTTTAGCACCTCTCGTTCTCATCTCAGGAATCTCCACATCTATCATAGACCTAACCAATATGAACCTAGTTTCTAAATTTTCAGTGATCTCAGAAATGACCTTAGAAGAAGGTTTTGGTACAGAAGTTACCTGTTCAAAATTGGAAGACCCAGTTTCTTCCCCCTCAGTCACCGATTTGAAGGAGTCATCAGAATTTTGGGAATCTCGGGCTTGGCTTGCTTGAAGCTGGGCATTTAATTATTTGAAAAGAGCACCGCTAGCCACAGTTTTCGAGCAATCATTTTTACACTCCTTCTCCTAGGTTGGGGGGTAGGGGTGGTGGAAGAAGAGGAAGGGGTAGTGGGTGGATGAGTACCATGATTATTACAGGGGTTAGACATTTTGGGTATAGTTCTGTGATGAAGGAAAAATGCTTGAATGGAAATCGAAGGTGAAGAGAAAAGATAAGGTTTTCGACGGTTTGCAAAAATGATGAGGGACTTACAGGGATGATGATGAGGGATTTAAAAGAGGAGTGTAATTAAATACATAACGACAACTTTTTGTAGTCAATTATAAGTCTAATCCATCTGCAAAATTTCAGTTCGAATTAACGGTTACAACTGCCCTAGAATCTAGGTGGTTTAATTCGTTGAGGATTCTTTTGTTGAAACGGAACTGGTTCAAATTCCAATTGGATAGGCTTTGGAAGAATTTGAACTTGGGTAAAATTCTGCTCATGATTTAAATATTACTATTTCAAATTGTACAGAGTGTAGAACACATACCTCATTTTTCTGATGAACTAGCACTGATGAACCAGGTTCTTCACTAAGAATCCTCTTGATCATGTCTCAATTTTCCAAAATAGAGAAAAATTCATTAAAGGCCAGTGTCATATTAACACATGACATAGGATTATACTATTTGCAGTATGAGATTGAGCAAAGATTATTCTAGTTATTTACACAAATTTCATATTTTCTAACCAAATTTTTTTTTTCATTTTTTTTCCATGTATATTCTGAACTGGTTCAATTAGGTGATATTAATCATCCCTAATTCTAACCTGTTACTTTCAAAATGCTCTCTACTCAATTGTTTTGTAAAGATGTCAGCAATCTACTTATCAGTAGCACAAAACTCTATAATTATCAATCCCTTCTCATAATTGTCCCTTAACAAGTGATGTCTAACATCTATGTGCTTAGTTCTCTTGTTAGTGATGTCATACTAATTGCACTAGTGTTATCACAAAATATAGGGATACAACCAACATCGATTCCAAAGTCCACCAATTGCTGTTTAATCCATAATAATTGCGCACAACACGAGGCAACAACAATATACTCAGCTTCAGCAGTAGATAGGGCCACACAATTTTGCTTTTTGGTTGCCCAAGACACAAGACATGAGCCAAGAAAATGTTCCATATCTGAGGTGCTCTTTCTATCCACAAGAAAACCTGCATAGTTCAGCATCATCATATCTCACTAGATTAAAATTACTACCTTTTGGGAACCGAAGACAAAGATTAGTGGTGCCTTTTAGGTATCTCAAGATTCTTTTGACAGCAGTCAAGTGGGATTCCTTTGGATTTGCCTGAAATCTTGCACACAGGCCTACACTGAAAACAATGTTAGGTCTACTAGCAGTGATATACAATAATGAACCAATCATTCCCCTATACAACTTCTGATCAACAGATGAACCAGGTTCATCTATATCCAAATTTGTAGCAGTTGCTATAGGAGTGTCGATTTCTTTAGAATCTTCCATTTTAAACCTTTTAAGAAACTTTTTTCCATACTTCTGCTGATGGATCATAGTTATATTGAATTTTGTTTAATTTGTAAGCCTAAAAAGAAATTAAGCTCACCCATCATGCTCATTTCAAATTCACTCCCCATTAGTTTAGAAAATTCTTTAATTAGCTTATTAGTAGTTGCTCCAAATATTATGTCATCTACATATATCTGAACTACCAAGAGATCTTTACCTTTTTCTTTCAAGAACAGAGTGCTGTCAGTTTTACCTCTCTTGTAGTCATGCTCCAACAAACTTTGATAATATTTCATACCATGCTCTTGGAACTTGTTTAAGTCCATAAAGTGCTTTGTCAAGTTTGTACACGTGATCAGGATTTTCCTTGTTCTCAAACCCAAGAAGTTGCTTGACAAACACTTCTTCCTTTAGATATCCATTCAAGAAGACACTTTTGACATCCATTTGGTAGAGGGTGAATTCCATGTAAGCAGCAAAGGCTATGAGGGGTCTTATAGCTTCCAGCCTTGCCACTGGAGCAAAAGCTTCATCATAGTCTATGCCTTCCTCCTGACTATATCCTTGAACTACCAATCTTTCCTTGTTCCTTGTAACTGTTCCATCTTCATCAAGTTTGTTTCTGAAAACCCTTAGTTCTAATTACTAATGTATCCAAGGGTCTTGGTACCAGATACCAAACTTGAATTCTCTCAAATTGGTTGGGTTCATCTTGCATTGAATTTACCTAGTCTGCATCCTGCAAAGCCTCAACAACATTTTTAGGACAATAAGAGATAAGAAAGCATAAAAAACACATAGATTATTTAAAGAAGATCTGGTTTTGATTCCAGAGTTTGGATCAGTAATGATGTTCTCAATAGGATGAGAACTTTGATATCTGTAGGGTTTCACAACCAACTGGTTTCCCCTTGATGTTCCTTCAATGTTTTGTTGATGTGGAATAGGTTCAGGGACAGGTTTCGCTGATGTTTGAGAATTATTTCCTCTTTGTTCTATTCCCCCTGCCATGTTGCCCGGGATGGATGAACCTGTTCCATCACCTATTCCTTCCTCCAGTGAAACTTCAGTTTGGGATGTGGTTTCATTTAAGTTTTTAACCAGCCCAATTACTTCATCATCATGTTCCTGTCTCTCAGAAATAATGTTAGTTTCATCAAAAACCACATGAACACTTTCTTTAATACACATAGTTCTTTTGTTATAGACTTTATAATCTTTACTATGTGAAGAATATCCCAAGAATATCCCCTTATCACTTCTGGGATAAAATTTACCTAGGGAGTCTTTACTATTGTTGTGCAAAAAGCACTTGCAACCAAATGCCATAAGGTGGGATATATTTGGTTTTCTCCCTTTAAGTAACTCATAGGGAGTCTTCTCTACAAGAGGTCTTGTCATGCACCTATTTATGATGTAGCATACAGTATTTTCTGCTTCTGTCCGAAGCTATAGGGCAGTTTACTAGAAAGAAGCATAGTCTTGGCCATATGTTCAAGTGTCCTATTCTTTCTTTCAACTACTCCATTTTGTTGTGGATTTCTAGGAGAAAAAAAGTTATGATCTATGCCATTCTCATCACAAAAGTCAGCAAATTTAGCATTTTCAAATTCAGTACCATGATCAGACCTAATTGATGCAAGTTGATTTCCTAATTATTTCTGAGTTTTTCTAACAAAAGAAGTGAACATGTCAAATTCTTCATCTTTAGATGTTAGAAACAAGTCCAGGTAAATCTAGAGTAATCATCAACAAGCACCATCACATATCTCTTACCACCTCTGCTTAATGTTCTCATTGCACCGCAAAGATCCATATGGACCAGTTCCATCGTTCTGGTGGTACTTACCACTTTATTGCATTTAAACGAGGATCTTACCTGCTTCCCCTTGCACAAGCCTCACAAAATTTTTCTTCCTTGAACTTGATGTTAGACAGTCCTATCACCAAGTCCTTGGAGACTAATTTGTTGAGCTGACTCAGACTTGCATGTCCAAGTCTCTTATGCCAAAGGAGGGGATCACTGTCCATCAAACTCAAGCAAGTTAGTTCATTTTTTGAAAGTGTGGACAAATCTACAATATAAATATTGTTCACTCTTTTTCCCTACAAAACAATCTTGTCAATGATAAGATTTATCACAAAACATTTAGTAGAGGTGAATGCTACCAAGTTACCTCTATCACACAATTGTGATACACTTATTAGACTGTATTTCAGGCCGTCTATCAAGTAGACATTCTCAATGGAATGAGAGTAATTCTTACCTACCTTACCAACCCCAATGATTTCAACTTTATTTCCTTTTCCAAAGGAGACATTTCCTCCTTTGAGGTCCTCAAGTGAAAGGAACTGGTCCTTGCTTCCTGTCATGTGCTTTGAGGAGCCACTACCCATGTACCATATTTGGCTGCTCCCTTTCACTTGAACCTACCAAAGGAAATCGGGGGTTAGTCCTAGGAAGCCAAACTAGTTTGGGTCCTTTTCTATAGGCAAAAGGATGAATTAAATTATTTTTATCCCAACTTGGTAACCAACTCTTCCCTTGAACAAAATTTTTGTTCTTTTGACTAGCCTTTTCTTTTGCATTACATTCACTTTTATAGTGACTAGTCTTACCACAATGAGTACAAATCTTGTTCTCAGGAAGAGTGATGTACTTGATTTTGGGATCACACTTGAGTTGCTGATTCCCAAATCCAAGTCCTCTCTTATTGCTACTATGATGTTCCTGTAGCCATGACAAAGCATCGAAGGACCTGTTCCACTTACTAGTTCTATTTAGTTTATGCTTGACCTTGCCTAAATCCTCCTTCAACACTTTTACCTTCTCATCTTTCTTATATAACTCATCTTTCAATTTACCTATATTTTCTTCTAGAGTGAGTTGTGTGCAATCAACTGTCTTTTTACTTGTTCCTAATTTCAGTTTTAGATTTTCAGATTTTAATTCAAGGATATTTGCTTCAAGTATATGAACCTGGTTCTTCTGAGCAGTATTCTCACTCACAGTCTCACTGACTCTGAGTTCCAGGTTCTTACACTTTGCTTTTAAAATCACACAATCTTTTGACAGCTGTTCCTTATCTTAATTTACAACCTCAGATTCATCAATAAAATCTAGCAATAATTCAGAGAGTTTTTCTTTAGACAAAAATGTAATCTTGTCTTTGAGATGAATTATACTTATCTCAAATTCCTCATGAAATTCCTCTTCAGATTCTCCAATTGCCTTAAGTGTTTGTTCATATCTTCATCATCTGATTCCTCATTTGAACTTTCTCCCCAAGCAGCAACCATAGCCTTTGTTGATCCTTTGTTCTTCTTGAGATGAACCTGTTCTTTCGTTCAGATCTTTCCTTCTTCCATTAAATTTCCCATTAAGGGCAGTTCTTGATATGATGATCAGTCTTCCACACTTATAGCATCCCTCATTGGTCGGTCAGGAACCCTTATTTTATTGTAGTTTCCACCTCTTGAAGAACTTTTCCTCTCATAAGGTATTTCTTGAAGTCCTTGGTGATCATAGCCATTTCATCTTCCTCCAGATGAACCCCTTCAGTGATTCTGAGTTCCAGGCTCCTTTCCTTCTTGGGCACATCCATCTTCGTGGCCTGCCTTCTAAGTCCATAAGTAGTGAGATTTCCAATTAGTTCATCCAGTTTAAGAGTTGCAATGTTCTTAGATTCCTGAATTGCAGTGATTTTTCTTTCGCAAGAAACTGGTAGAACCCTTGTCAGAATCTTCTCAACTTTATCTTCTTCAAGAAAAATCCTTCCAAGAGACTTAAGTTCATTAGTCAGTGTAGTGAACCTTGTATAAATCTCTTGGATAGTCTCTCCTTTCTTTATAGAGAAATTCTCATATTGAGAATAAAATAGAGTTCCTCTGGACCTCTTCACTTGAGTTGTCCCTTCATGAACCACTTGCAGAGTGTCCCAAATTTCCTTAGCAGTGGTATAGCTTTGAATTCTGTTGTACTCGTCTGGACAAAGTCCACACACAAGCCATTTCTTGGCCTTAGCATTCTTCTCCCACTTTCTCAAGTCCTCAGCAGTGCAGTCAGCTCTTGTCTTTGGCACATCTACTCCTTCAACATTCTTCTTCATGGTAACCAAGGGACCATCAGTAACAATGTCCCATAGCTCGTAGTCTTCTCCAATTATGTGGACTCTCATTCTGTTCTTCCACCAGGAGTAGTACTGGCCATTGAAGAGTGGAGGCCTGGCAGTTGATTGTTCTTCCCAATTCCCAGGTGGTGCACTCATCTTGATCTTCTCCTAAGGTGCTATCCTCTTCAAGGATAACCCGCTCTAATACCAATTGTTGTTTTATACTTTAATACCACACAAGAGGGGGGAGAGGGGGGGGGGGGGGGGGAGGGAGGAGGGGGGATTGATTTGTGTGGTGTCCAATTTTTTGCGTGCACATATTATAGAAGGACCTGATTCTTCTATGCATTCTTAATATTGCTATTGCGGAATAATAAGTATAGAAATTAAAGAATACAGAGATTTAACGTGGAAAAAACCTGGCTCAAAAGGTGAAAAAACCACGACCTACTTCCCAATAGGATTTTCCCAAAACTCTTTACTAAATCAATGAGCCAAAAACTACATTTACAAAAACTCTTTTGTAAACCTAGGACTACCTCTAATCCCTTGTGGCAAACAACCTCTAACTGTTGTGACAACTTCAAGTTAACTCTAACTTGAAAACACAAAGTACCTATAACAAATGCTTATAGATAAAGCTGAAAGGTACAAGATAAAACCACCTACTACAAATAAACTAGACTAAAAGACAGACACTTGGAACTGGTTCTTCTAGCTGGTTCAAGTAGCTTCATATTTGCACACTTAAATCTCACACGAACTGCTTATTGCTATTTTTCTCTCAATTCACGTTTAACTTCTTCTTGTGCGTACTTGAATAATAAGAACAATCTACAATATATAGAATTAGTAGATATAGAATTAACTAGAGTTCTAATGTTACTCTTCCTTGGTGGAAGAGTTCTAGTCAATCTCAACTCCTAAATTCCTCCTTATGTTGGATACTGTTCTTACTGAATAAGGAGTCTTTCTCCTTATCGTTTTTGCAATATTTATGATCAGGAAATATCTTATTCTGCCCGAATACACTTATCTCCTGCATGTGCATATCACGTGCCTTGATTCCGCTTTTGTCTATGTCTACCAATGATGGACCTGGTTCATTTCTGAGTTCCTTTGTCAATATTCAAAATTATTCTCTTTCTTGGGCCAACAATCTCGGACTTGATCCCGGCTGAGAGTATGCAATTTCTTGAGAAATGGAATATACATCGTAAGTATAATTCTGTCCTTGATTTCTGTTTATTGTCTTCATTTTCACCCTTTCTTATCAGCTATTTACTTGATGCAGTCGTTGCCTGGATGCCAGGTGCCGTTCCCCAACTCGAGGACTGGGTCAAGAGCCTAATATCGCAGTCGACACATGCTGAGCGCGCATGGCGCGATTTGTTGAAGGGTCGATGAGAGGCTAGTAGTCATGGTAAATTTTTCTTCCTAACTTAATGATTTGATCATTGTTCGAATATTTACATGATCTTACTCATTTTTCTTCTTTTTTAGGTCTCGAGAAGGATGTGACGATGAGGCCCCCGTGTGGTGATGAAGAAATCGTTCCCCCACCATCTGTCTCGAAGTCAGTGAGGGAGAAGAAGAGGAAAAGGGCTTCAAATTCCATGAACTCTGAGGGGCAGAAACCCAAAAAGAAAACAGCCTGTTAACCTAAGGAGAACATCATCCCTCTATCTTTGGAGTCAGTCCAACGGCTAAGGGATGAGATCGAAGGAGGAGGAGGAGAAGAAGAAGAAGAAGAAGAAGAAGAAGAAGAAGAAGAAGAAGAAGAAGAAGAAGACTCTGGGCTGGTGGCCCGTGTGCGAGCTGGCACCGAGATTCGAGCAACTAATGAGCTAGTGGGAGTTGAAACTGATCTGCCTTGAATTGATGAGATTTAGGGGGAAGCCTCGGCTAAAGTCCCCGAGCCAGAAAGAGCTGAAGACGTTACACCTCGAGGTGAGAAGGCTACCTAGGAGACGGTTGATGCTGGTGTAGAAACCATACTCGAGGCTCCCTGAGATGAAGGCGGTGCCCCAAAAGATTTACTTGGAGTGATAGATATCGTAGATTCCACCTCATTTTCTTCATTCACTGATTCGATGATACACGAGTCTTAGGCGGTGGAGACTTGCCACGGGGAGTGGGTCCATGGAGCATAAGACCCTTTCCGTGGCTATTTTGTTGGAATGGANGAAGAAGAAGGAGGAGAAGAAGAAGAAGAAGAAGAAGAAGAAGAAGAAGAAGAAGAAGAAGAAGAAGAAGACTCTGGGCTGGTGGCCCGTGTGCGAGCTGGCACCGAGATTCGAGCAACTAATGAGCTAGTGGGAGTTGAAACTGATCTGCCTTGAATTGATGAGATTTAGGGGGAAGCCTCGGCTAAAGTCCCCGAGCCAGAAAGAGCTGAAGACGTTACACCTCGAGGTGAGAAGGCTACCTAGGAGACGGTTGATGCTGGTGTAGAAACCATACTCGAGGCTCCCTGAGATGAAGGCGGTGCCCCAAAAGATTTACTTGGAGTGATAGATATCGTAGATTCCACCTCATTTTCTTCATTCACTGATTCGATGATACACGAGTCTTAGGCGGTGGAGACTTGCCACGGGGAGTGGGTCCATGGAGCATAAGACCCTTTCCGTGGCTATTTTGTTGGAATGGAAGATGTTCTTCGGTTTGGTGACTTGGAGGTACCGAGGAAGAGTTCGAGTGAGGCTTCCTTGAGCTTTAAACTGACTAATCAGTTTTCGGCCCCCAGTGTCGATCCCGGGAGTAAGTGATCCATTATCATCTCGGTCCCGGAGGATACTCGGGTTGTTTCTGCCCCCCTAGGGGAGGCTAGCTATCTCTGATTCTTGGTCACCGAAGAAGACCAAGCCAATATGGTTAAGGTAGAAACACCCTGTCTTTTCAACGAAGCCCAACATGATCTAAACCGGGTAATCCCAGATTTCTTTGTCGATATCAATTTTTGTACTTAGACTTTTCTCACTTTATATAACTCCTCTTTCTATGTTTATAGGCTTCGGTGCTTCATCGTGATGCTTTCCTCTGATCCCGAGGGGAGCTGAGCCGGCATGAGGCCGAGATCCAAGGGCTTACTGAGGAAATGGATGCCTTCAAGATTCTCAGTGAACAAAGAGAAGGGGAAGCTAAAGGCCTCCGCGTTGAGCTAGAAGTGGCTCAGAAAGAACACGCCAAACTGGCCGAGCAAGTAAGAAGAATCTTTGAAGTTAGTGACGGTGACTCAGGCGTGGTGACTAATGGTTTGAACCTGCAGGTCCAACAAAAGCTCGATGTGATCGGGCAACTTCGTGAGGAAGTAGATGCAGTGAAAACTTTGGCCGAAGAATGGAAAAAGAATATGGATCGCCTTGCCTCAGAAAAGGAGACTAACCAAGCCCAACTAACCTCGGCTGAAATCCAACTCCAAAGCATGAAAGAGAAAGCCTTGGTGCAAGCCAAGAAAATCTAGGAGCTCCAGTCTCAGTTAGGTTCAGCAATCTCTGATCGGGAAAAGCTTGTCACGAAGCTCGAAGCGACCAAATCGGAGGTCGAAGTGACCAAGGCCAATGTTGACACAGTGGTGGCTATTTACTGGGCCGATGTCAAAGCTGCTCAGGTCCAAGCAAAGGAGGTTACCAAGGCTGCTCAGATTCGAGCAAATTGGGTCGCCGAGCATACCAAATTCCAGTATCGAAGGGAGACTCGTGAGGAGATCCATGCTCAGGGCTTCGATCTTACAACCGAGATCTAGAGCGCTAAGGAGATTGAAGCTGAAGCCAGGGGGTTAGCTTACCCTGATGATGATGATTATGAGAGCCTGAGCGGATCCGAAAGTGAAGAAGACCCCGAGGGTGAAGATGCTGCTCCCGGAGAGGACTAGGCCTATTAGGATTTCATATATTTTGTGTTTTTGTCGAGGCCATTTCGGCTTTTGTAAAGAATTTCCATCGGGCCGTGTTGCCCTTGTAAATGAATTTTGATGTATATATGAAAACTTTTCTTCCCTTTTACAAAGGTCAAAGCGCATTATAAAATCACGAAGTTGTATTCTACGGTCCAAGGTTGAGATGATTTGTTTGAAACCGAATCAAAATAGCCTTTAGGATTTATGATTGAGCGAGAATGATCTCTCGAACTCGAAGTAAAAGTAGCCCTTAGGCCTTTATATTTTTTCTCGAGGTTTTTTTGGCCGTTGTAAATTTTGTATTTGGCCGATCTGGACTTTGTAATGTATATATCAGTCTTTCTACCCTTTTCGACTCTCAAAATTTTTTTCCTTTGCTTTATCATTCGTATTTACAAAGTTTGGAATGCCTTAGCATGAAATAATAAGGTTGCATTCGAGGGTTCGAAAAAAACCTTGCCTTTATTTCCTTTCTGGTTAAGGCGTTATCGGGGTTCGAAGTTACCGAATTTTTCTGCCGAAAATATCTTAAGTTTAAGATTCTGCCGAGGGTAGCCTTTAGAACTAGTTGTGAAAGAATTTTTTCTTTTTCGAAGGCCTATTTTTGTTACGGATATCGGATGTCTCCGAACCGTGTTAAACTGGTCGTAGCCTTTTAGTTCGGGTGTAGCCCAGTGAGCTTGCTTTCCCGAATTATCCAGGCTTGCCTAAGACAACAGTCCCCAAGTGGGTATGACCGTGGCCTTTAAAATTTGAGGGTAGCCTAAAGGGTCTTATTCCCTTGATGCTCAATAGTTTGATCTATTCGAATTTATTTTTCGGACGACAGTCCCCGAGTGTGGGGGTGATTATTCGAACTCTGATTATGATCGACCCTTGAGATCCTTTCTATAATAGATCGAAAGTGCAAAATTGTAAAGTAGAAAAACTTTTTCTAAGACATGAGATAATGGAAAGAAAAAATACTTCTCTTTATTCTCGTGAAAAATGATTACACATGCGTACATGTTTTGTGCCAGGGCTCGAGCAACCTATGTGGGAACGGTTCGTTTGATCGTTTGGCCCTTACAAATCTCACCTACCGAGACCCCGCTATTATGAAGTAGTTTCCTCGCAATAAAGTTGACATCTAAGGGCAATGCCACCCCAGTATTCGAGGTTTATTGTAGAGGAACCTCAGATACTGTTAGTGCTGTCTTTGACACCAATTTGTGATCTCCCTTCGATTCTAAGTTAGAACGATCCGCTTTTGCCACGTTAAAAACCTTTCCAAAAAACCCAATTGGGACAAAAATGGTTCAAGGGAAAAAGAGTGCAACGCGTGCTTTCAGACCTAAAGGCTTTGTGCCGCTCCTTGTCGATAACCTACAAATGTTAGTCAAAAGATAGAAAGAATTGAAATGGGGTCGTACCTCAGCAGTAATATCATTTGAAATGAAAATGTTCCAATTGTTTGGTAGCTGTTCTCTATCCATCGTTCCGAGCTTATAGGACCCTTTCCCTATGATCTCGAGAATCTGGTACGACCCTTCCCAGTTCGGACCCAATTTCCCTTCATTTGGATTTCGGTTGTTTAACGTGACCTTCCTCAACACCAAGTCCCCGATACTGAAATATCGAAGGTTGGCCCTTTGATTGTAATACCTTTTGATTCATTATTTCTGGGCAGCCAATCGAACAAAGGTAGCTTTACGTCGTTTATCTAATAGCTCTAGGACCGTATTCATGGCCTCGTCATTCAATTACTTCATCGCACACCAGAATCTAATGCTCGGTTCCCCGACTTCAGACAGTTATTAAAGCTTCGGTGCCGTAAACCAGAGAGAATGGGGTGGCCCCGGTACTGGGCTTCAAAGTTGTGCGATACGCCCAAAGGACTTCGGGTAGGATCTTTCTCCATTTCCTCTTGGTGTTGGTCAACCTTTTCTTGAGGTTTGGATTATGGTTTTGTTGGTCGATTCATCTTTTCCATTCCCACTGGGTGATAAGGTATTGATAAGATCTTTTTTATCTTGTGGTCTTCGAGAAATTTGGTCACTTTGCTGCCAATAAACTATTTTCCGTTGTCACGTGAAATTTGGATGTTATTCTGAATCGACATATGATGTGGTCCCAAATGAAGTCGATGACTTCCTTCTCCCTTTTATTCTGGTATGCCTGTGCTTCAACCCATTTAGATAAATAGTCAGTCATAAACAAAACAAATTGAGCTTTACCTGGCACCGATGGAAGAGGACTGATGATGTCCATCCCCCACTTCATAAACGACCATGGCGATAAAATCGAATGTAGAAGCTCCCCGGGTTGATGAATCATCGGAGCATGTCTTTGACATTTATCACATTTTTTCACAAACTCCTTCACATCTTTTTCCATATCGATCCAGTAAAAGCCGGCTTTGATTACCTTTCGAACCAATGATTCAGCGCCTCAGTGGTTCTTGCATGTGCCTTCATGGATTTCTCAAACATATTCGGTATCTCCCAGTCCCAGACATATTGCTAGCGGTCCTTCGAACGCCCTCCTGAGTAAGGTTCCATCTTTGGACAAGCTAAATCGGGCTGCCTTTGTGCGCAGGGCCCTCAATTCCTTTGGATCTGAGGGAAGTTTTCCGTTCTTCAAACACTCTATGTACTTGTTTCTCCAATCCCAGGTCAAGCTTGTAGATTTTACCTCGGTGTGGCCTTCTCAACCACTGACCTCATGAGTTGTACGATAGCCCCCGAATTTAGTTCGTTGTCTTCGATCGACGACCCTAGGTTTGCGAGGGCATCGGCTTCGCTATTTTGATCTCAAAGAGCATGTTGCAAAGTCCACTCCTTGAATTGGTGTAGAGTTACTTGTAGCTTATCTAGGTATCTTTGCATTTGTTCCTCTCAAACTTCAAAGGTTCCGTTAACCTGGTTCAAAACGAGGAGGGAGTCACATTTGGCTTTGATCACCTCCGCTCCCAGGCCTTTGACTAGTTCGAGCCCTACAATTATGGCCTCATATTCGGTCTCATTGTTAGCCAATTTTGTAGTTTTAATAGATTGTCTAACTACGTTACCTGTGGGTGGTTTTAGCACGATGCCGAGTCCGAACCCTTTTACGTTCGAAGCACCGTCCGTAAAGAGGGTCCAGATTCCAGAAGATGTACCCGATTTTACTAATAGTTCTCTTTCAACTTCGGGTACGAGGGCCGACGTGAAGTCATCCACGAAGTCTGCCAAGATTTGAGACTTGATGGTCGTTCGGAGTCGATATTCAATATTGTACCCGCTGATTTCTATGGCCCATTTGGCCAACCAGCCCGAAAGTATGGGATTATGCAAAATATTTCGAAGTGGATAAGTTGTTACAACACATATGGGATGACATTGAAAGTATGGTTTTAGTTTTCTAGAGGCGCTTATCAAAGTGAGTGCCAACTTTTCTAGATGGGGATACCTGGTTTCGGTCTCACCTAAGGTCCGACTAACATAATAGATAGGTAATTGCGTACCTTGTTCTTCTTGGACCAAGACTCCACTTACCGCTATCTCTGAGACTGTTAAATACAAGTAAAGATGCTCGTTTGGTTTTGGTGTGTGAAGCAGCGGCGGGCTCGATAAATACCTCTTTAGTTCCTCCAAGGCCTGTTGGCATTCCGGAGTCCACGTGGAATTATTCTTCTTCTTCAATAACGAGAAGAATCGTTGACTCTTATCTGAGGATCTCGAGATAAATCGCTCCAGGGCGGCTATGCGCCCCGTTAGCCTCTGCACTGCCTTTACATTTTCCACTACCGTGATGTCCTCAATAGATTTGATTTTATTGGGGTTGATCTCGATTCCTTGATTGGATACCATGAAGCTGAGAAACTTTCCTGAGCCGACCCCGAACACATATTTTTCTGCGTTGAGCTTCATGTTTTACCTCTTCGGTATACCGAAAGTTTCCTACAAATGCTTCAAATGGTCCTCTGCTCGCAGGGGCTTAACTAACATGTCATCAATATAAACTTCCATTGATTTTCCTATTTGTTCTTCGAACATCCGATTTACTAGGTGTTGATAAGTTGCACCAACATTTTTTAGTTCGAATGGCATTCCATTATAATAATAGGTGCCGTACTTAGTGATAAATGAGGTTTTTTCCTGATCTTCCGGGTTCATCTGTATGTGGTTGTACCCGGAGTAGGTGACGAGAAAACTGAGAATCTCCTGGCCAGCCGTGGCATCGATCATACGATTGATATTAGGCAAAGGAAAATAATCCTTAGGACATGCTTTATTCAGGTCTTTGTAATCTACACGCATCCTAAGTTTATTCCCCTTCTTAGGGACTACCACTACTTTCGCTAACCATTCAGGATACTTTACTTCCTGAATGGATCTTATTTTAAGAAGTTTGGTTACCTCATCCTTGATGAAGGCATGCTTGATTTCGGACTGGGGTCTTCTTTTTTGCTTCACCGGATAGAATTTCGGATCCAGGCTTAGTTTGTGAGTGGTGATTTTTGGTGGGTCCCTATCATATCGAGATGGGACAAAGCAAAGCAATTCATGTTAGCTTTAAGGAATTGAATAAGTTTTCCCTTGATCTCGGGGGCTAGCCTCGTGCCCAGGTATACATTTCATTCACACTGATGTTCCGTCAATGTGATTTGTTCCAGCTCTTCGACCGTCGACTTTATGGCGTCGGAATTATCAGGGACTATGAAAGACCGAGGGACACTGTAGTCATCATCCTCTGCAGTCCCCTATTTCTCTGATTGGGTCGAGGCCGGTGTCTGTGGTTGCTATTTGGCCTCCTGTTTTCAACTTTGAATCTGATCCTTTTGATGAGAGTGCCGATATTAGTATCACTTCGTTGACTGCAAACATTTCTTTGGCGGCGGGTTGCTCCCCGTAGACCGTTTTGACTCCTTGTGTCGGGAACTTCAGAACCTGGTGAAGGGTCGAGGGTACGACCCTCATGTTATGGATCCATGGCCTTCCGTACATGGCATTATATCTCATGTCACCCTCGATTACATGGAACTTTGTTTCTTGGATGGTTCCCATAACATTCATTGTCAAAGTTATTTCGGCTTTGGTGGTTTCGCATTCCATGTTGAAGCCGTTAAGTACTCGAATCATGGGCACGACTTGATCCTATAGGCCAAGATGTTCTATGACCCTCGATCGAATGGTGTTGGCCGAGCTACCTGGATCAATCAAAACACGTTTAACTTGAGTTTTATTCATAAGAACATATATTACCAGTGCATCGTTATGGGGTTGTAAGATCCCCTCTGCATCCTCGTCATTGAAAGACAAGGTCCCTTCCGGTATATAATCCCGAGTTTGCTTTTCTCTTGTGATCGACACCTTGGTGCGCTTAAATACGGGTCCTTGAGAAATATCGACCCCTACAACAATCATGTGGATTACGTGTTGTGGCTCCTCTTGCTCGTTTTGTCTATTTGAATCTATGTTCCTAAAGTGGTTCTTAGCCCGATCGCTTAAGAATTCCTGAAGATACCCCTCATTGAACAACCGGGCTACCTCCTCCCTTAGATGCTGTAATCTTCTGTACTATGGCCATGGGTGCCATGATACTTGCACATTTGATTAGGATTTCTATGGGCTGGATCAGTCTGCAGAGGTCGAGGCCACCTAGTGTCTTTGATGCGCCTGATGGCTGATACGATAGTTGACGCATCAACGTTGAAGTTGTATTCTGATAGCCGCGGTGCTTCTTTGGGCTCGACATTCCTGTAGAAACCACTCTTGCTCATGAGCCTTCGAGAGCTCTGCCCTCAATCATTTATTCTATCACCTCGAACGGGGTTGCGTCCAGGCCCGTTGTTTCTTCGATCTCAATTGTGCGGCTGGTAACGATCTCTGTATGACCGTGGTTCCCGGTCAATATCCCTTTTAACTCTGTCGATGGGCATGATTGGATAAACAGACCCGGAAGGAGTTCCCAACTGGTCGTCTTTGACCCTAATCTTCGACTGATACCGATTATGCACATGGCCCCAGGTGACAACTGGATATTCAATCAAGTTCTGCTTTAACTGTTGTGAGACCATCGAGCTTCGTTCATTTAATCCTTGAGTGAAGGCCTGAACGGCCCAATCATCGGCAACCAATGGTAGATCCATGCGTTCCATTTGGAACCGAGACACGAAACTCTCTGAGCATGCCATTATCTTTCTGCTTTACCTTGAAGAGGTTCGAATTCCTAGTCTCGACCTTTATGGCTCTGACGTGTCATTTAACAAACGAATATGCGAGCATGACAACAAAATCAATTGAGTTAGGTAGAAAATTATGGTACCATATCATCGCTCCCTTTGATAGTGTTTTCCCAAATTTCTTCAACAGTACGGACTCAATCTCATCGTCTTCCATATCGTTCCCCTTAATTGCACTGTGTAAGAAGTGACGTGCTCGTTGGGGTTTGTTGTTCCATTGTACTTGGGAATTTCTGGCATGCAGAACTTCTTGGGAATTGGTTTAGGGGCCGCGCTCGGGGAGAAGGGATTTTGTACAAACTTCTTTGAATCCAAGCCCTTCAAAATTGATGGTGCCCCCGAAATTTGATCAACCCTGAAGTTATAGGTTTCCACATTCTTGTCATTTGCTTTGATCTTCTTCTCACCCGATTCAATTCGCTTTGTCAGCTCCTCGATCATCTTCATGGTAGCGGGGTAGGTCCCTGATTCATTTCCGTTTGATCTTCTCGACACCGGTTCAACCCTATGAACAACTTCCTTGGATGGCTCGGGCTCGACCCTGCTCGGTGCATGGTTCTGATTTTGGAGTTGTGCTATTGCAGCTTGTTGAGCCTGCAACATTTCAAATATTATTCGAAGGCTGATTCTTCCTTCTTCGCCACCCTGTGCGTTCTGACCGGCTTATCGAATGTCTCTGCGGACGCTATTCTTGGAGTCAATGGCCAAATTTGCATTAATGGCAATATGGGAATTGACGTCGATTGGGTCTGTGGCCGGAACTCCAATGAGGTCAACTGGAGGCACTTCGTTCCCTGGGGCGGCTATGTTATCGGTTTTGCCGTGAAAACCAAGGCCATTATCAATGTGTGTGGGTGTTGCTTGAGAGTTCGACATGATGATCCCGGAATAAAAAACACTCACAAGAACAAGTATAAAATAGTATGTGTTACGAAAATCAACACCAGGCAACCACTATTATTCTTAGCCCCACGATGGGCGCTAAACTGTTTACCCGAAAAAATGGATAACAATTGAATTTATATGTGGTTTTAAGGACATGTGATTTCACTTGGAACAAAATGAGAAAATGCGTAAATTGATATTAATTATTGAGTGTAAAGAAAAGCAAACTGAATGATATGTGCAGCCTTGGCCCTCGAGCTAGGTCGCCTTCGAACCAAACATATATTCTACTAGAAAATATGAACAGAACAACAGAGCATTGAAAGCTCAAGAGAAATGTAGTATATTGCTTTGAATAGTGTTAATCTGATGTCCTTTACAAATGATCAGACCCCCTTTATATAGTAGGGGAGTCCTACCCTTAATACAATCCTAAATACAGTAAGAATCCCATGATTAGCTGATTAATCGGTCTCTTCTTGATACGTACCGAGATTTCCGTTGTGATCCTCGCCCGATCGTGAATATCTTAACTTTCTATTGTTTGGCTCGGCAGGCTTCCCTCGATCTTGCTCGATCTTTATCCCGCTCAGTCTCGATCTTGGCTGATCTCGATCTCGATCAGTCCCTGAGTCACGAGCTTGGCAATCTAACTTCGTGTCACGGTCCGGTATGACATGGGGTCGAATTTTGAACTGCCATGCCTCGATCTCGATTAATCATACAAAAAGGGCAAGTCCGATTTTAACCGTATACAATTGCATATAAAAAAAAATTGTCTTCGCATTATTTAATATAACGTATTGTTGGCCTCATTAAATATTTCATTGCTAATACTCAAATTATGCCAAATTTTGTGCATTATCGTTTTACGCACATATTAGAATGTAGATAAGACTACAGATATTAACAATATGTGAATAAGAGTAACTAAAGACAGAAGGAACAACCGTAAAGTACAGGGATCGCTTTGTTTGAGGTACTGGATATCCCAGTATAAAATTTCTAATGCAGAATTTGGTTGACCGCATAAAAAAATCTCTACATAGCTTTATGCAATGTTTGCGATCATAAAAATAGATTATTATGCAAATATCTTAATGTATTGTTTTATGCCAGACTAAAAAAATATATTCTTTAGTAATATGATACTAAAATTATTTACAGACTAAAATACCACAAGTTAAATGTCCTGATTTTTCGAAAATTTCTTGCATAACATTTCAAGTATTTATTAATTCATCTTGTAACAATTATATATATATATATTCAACATAAATAATTTGTGCGTAGTTATCTCTACTATAATATAAGTGGTACTTGAAGCAAACGACTTGAGCAGCGAGCAGTGGGGGAATTTAATGCCAATGACGTGAAAAACTGTCAAAGGTAAATATACACTGCTGCAGAAAGGTTACAGATGGGGGATGCAGGCGCTGCCTTGTTGCCACGTGGTGATTACTAGAATTCTCTTTTCCCTGTCTCAATGTTAGAGAAAACAAATTACTATAATAATCCAATATATATATATAGTTCATATATAGTTGGAAAGTGTGTGTATAACTCCACTGGCTCCAAAGCTTTGTTCTTTCTACTCTCCAATATTGATCTGAAGGTAATCTTCCGGACACACACACACACACAATATAGTAATGTTTGAGAGATACAGTTCATGTTTATTAAGTAGTATCACTGCTTTAATTTGCAAAAATGATGGATGTTTGGTTAATTTTGTAATACAGCTGCTTACAGAGAGAAGGTGGTGAGTTTTAAGAAGCTGAGAATGAAGTTTGGGAAAGAATTTAAGGATCAAATGGTGCCTGAGTGGATTGAAGCTTATATTGATTATAGCGATCTCAAACGCCTCTTGAAACAGATCAACCAAGAAACTGACAAAATCCAACACAAACAGCACGGAAAGTTCAATGAGAAATCGTTTTTCCATAAACTGAATAATGAGCTCGAAAAGGTCAATAGCTTTTTCAAAGACAAAGTGGAAGAGGCAAAAGGAGAAGCAGCTGCATTCGCACAACAAATGGATGCTTTGGTTGCTCTTAAGAAAAAGGTGAAAGAATCACATAATAATACTGCACCATCCTCAAATGTGACTTCTCCAAGCACGGCTTCAAGTGTAGGTACGTACATCCGCACCAGGGTTCACCCGAACTCCTTCGCCCAAAAATTATAATGTATATATAAGGCATAATATCTCTGTATAGACACAACCTAAAAGTGTGGCTTTATGGTCAAGGGGTTCAAATCCTTTTTTTCTTTTTGAACCCCTTGGCAGAGATCCTGCCTCCGCCACCATCATTTTATCACTCATTGCACGCCTTCATGATCATGAATTATGGTGAGTACAAACAGAAACGTGTAGTTCTTGATT
This sequence comes from Nicotiana knightiana, assembly GCA_005239525.1. Taxonomy (NCBI): domain Eukaryota; kingdom Viridiplantae; phylum Streptophyta; class Magnoliopsida; order Solanales; family Solanaceae; genus Nicotiana; species Nicotiana knightiana. The sequence continues at coordinate 135,270 of ML384150.1, read as the reverse complement.
ATGTACTAGAATTAATTAGACATCATTATAACAAGGATGGATTAACATTTTATATTCGATTGCTATGTATTACGGAACCTACAAACTGGTAAGGGCTGTCCTGATTTCTTACCATATTTGGTTTTCCTATCTCTTGAAGGAAAGGACAACATATTTACCATAATTGGGTTTTCCTTCTTGTAGAAGGAAATTATATTTCTTCCATATTTGGCTAGTCCCTTTTCTTGTAGGAAAAGGTTTGGACTTCTATAAATTGAAAATCCTTCATTCTCATTCAGTAGCATCCACAATGTAGCTATAGGGGGCTTGGGAGTCTTGTTTAGGGGGAGAACTTTACGGGACAAGTGTTAGTGTGTCACTTGTGTTTGGCTCTTCGTGAGGTTGTTCTCTCCATATTTTGTACTCTCTTTTATTATAGTGGATTGCTCATCTCCGCTGTGGACGTAGGTCAATTGACCGAACCACGTTAAATATTTATCTCTTTTGGTAAATTTCGCGTTTGTTGTCTGATTTATCGTCGTTCAAGGTTTGCTTTGCTAGCTTCCGCATGACACCTAATTTTTTCGGTCCTAACAAGAACATTGAGTAAGTAACTCAAATATTGACAGCCTATGCACCACTTGTTTTGAACCATATTGCAGCAGAAACCTAGAATACTTATAGCCTTCTTTTCTTGTACACCTTTTGTAATTGTTTGTACCCATCTTAGCCTCCACTGGATAATATTTAGAATCTATTTTCAATGAGATGGTGCAGAATGTTGCAAAGATCTATACAGAATGTTTCTAAAAGGATTTTTGGTGACAACATTCAGCATATGGAAACACAAATATTTCTGATAAAAAGTCTTCCTTCTTGTAGTGGCAGTGAAACAGTTGTAGTCTTGTGGACATTCTAACTGTATGCTTCTGTTTCACATGATTAAATTTACGCTCATTAGATGTTTAAATGCAGAGAAAGGCCAATTCACAAAAGAAATGAACATGTCTTGTGAGAACAACATAAAACCAGTTTCTTCGAGCAATAATGAAGATCCGTCATTAAAAGAACATGGACGAACTCCCTCAGACGTTCTTGAATGTGTTAAAATTCAAAATACATCTGATGGACCAAAATCATCGGTAGAAAGACTATTACTTGGTACCACAGAGAAAGACTGTAGCTTCAGTCAAGAAGAAGTAAAGGAGGTTGAAGAAAAATTGAAAAAGGCCTTTGTTGTGTTCTATCAGAAACTTCGCAGCCTAAATCAGTACAGGTTCTAAATCTAAGATACACTTTGGATTCTCTTTCTGCATTTATTCTGACTCTTTTTTCAATTGATTGAAACAGTTTTGTAAATCTCTCAGCATTTTCTAAGATCCTGGAAAAATATGAAAAGGTCAGACACTCATCAGGTGCATATATAGCTTTCTGAATAAAACTTCAACCGCGGAGTAGGTTTAAAGAGTTGTATTCTGTGGCCAATCATAGTAATAATAGTATTATTATTTTAGTTAACCACTAATGGACCATAAATTGCATCACTGGTTGACTGCAGATTACTTCAAGAAAAGCAATGAGATCTTACATGAAAGTCGTGGATAACTCCTATGTTGGAAGTTCTGATGAGGTCTGTTTCAAATTCACTAAACCAAGAGATTTGGATTTATTTTCTGTATAGCTCTTCAGTTTTTAGGTAAAGGAAGTCTAGTTATATGCACCAATCAAGATTCACTTAGTTTATTTTTTCATGTTCTAGGTTACTAGTCTTCTGAACAAGGTGGAAGCAACATTTGTCAAGCACTTTTCCAATTTTAAGCAAGGGGATGGCATCAAATTATTAAGGCCAAAAAGGAAAAGAGAGAATCACCGCGTACGATTTCTTTCAGGTTGAGAACTGTTCCTTTTAGTAAAAAAAATTATGGTTTTCTACATTTAGCTTCTTTTATATCCTTTGTGCTCATTGTGTAGGATTCTTCTGTGGATTCTCAATTGCTCTAATTATTGCCGTTGCATTAGTAATGCAAACAAGAAAGTTACTGGACAAGGAGGAGGCCGCCTTATACTTGGATAGCATTTTCCCCCTTTACAAGTTAAGGAAAACTTTCAGATTTTCAGTTAAAATGAAAATTCATCTACTTATGACCTTTTAAGTTTTCTCTGACATATATATACCTTATGTTTTGTTTGCAGTTTCTACGGTTACATTATCTTACATATGCTTCTTGTTGCTGTGAATATATACTTGTGGAGGTGCTATAAAATCAACTACTCGTTTATACTTGGATTCAAGCCAGGAACCGAATTAGACCACAGAGAAGTTTTCGTTTTAGCCTCTGGTCTTACAGTTGTTGTACTCACTACTTTTCTGGTACACCTGCATATCAGGATGGACTCGACGATCCAAGAGCATGAGACTTATGTTGAACTGCTTCCTTTGGGCTTACTCATCGTGAGATTTTATACATATAAGTTAATATGCCAGTTGAGCTCTAACATGTAGTACATTTTATCTAATCGATTCTCTAATTCAAATGCAGGGTTTACTTCTCATATGTCTGTGTCCTTTTAATATAATCTATCGTTCAAGCCGTTTCTTCCTTATTCGAAGTCTATTTTGTTGTATTTGTGCTCCTTTCTACAAGGTGATTGATTCTACTATGCTTGAATTCTATATATATATGTATGTATGTATGTATTTTTTTGACTCTGCTTGATGGGCAACATCTTATGTTGATAGTCTTTATATGCAGGTCAAAATGGTAGATTTTTTCTTGGCAGATCAGCTAACAAGCCAGGTTTCTTACTTTATTGGGATATCAATAGGTGATATGGATCTTGTTTTTCTTAATTTTGGATTTCTGACCTTTTTTGTACATGTGCTTGACCTCAGACACAAGCCATAAGAAGTTTTGTATACTACATTTGTTATTATGGTTGGGGAAAAGCATCGTCTCCAGGACGAAAAATGTGCCACGTTAGTGATGTCTACATTATCTTCTATTACATTTCAGCTGCCATACCTTTTTGGTTTCGCTTCCTCCAGGTATAATTAACATTTCGCCATTATGAACCTCTACATTAGCCTGTGTACTCAAATGGACCAAATAAATGTACAGTGTATGCGACGGTTAATTGAAGAGAAAGACATGAAGCATGGATTCAACGGTTTCACCTATTTCTCAATGCTTGTATCAGTTGTCTTTCAGTCAACATTCAGACTACGGAAAAAAATGACTTGGAAAGTATGGGCTTTGTCTAGCTCGGTTGTTGCAGCTGTGGCAAACATATGTTGGGATATCAGGATGGACTGGGGTCTTCTTCAAATCAATTCAAGAAATTTTCTTCTAAGAGACAAGCTCTTAGTTCCACATAGAAGTGCATATTATATAGCTATGGTAAAGTTTCTAATTAAGTCGATGAAACACAAGGTCCGCCGTCTCTTTTTCTGTCATCTACTAATATTTTCTTGCACATTTGATGGTAGATTCTTGAGGTTCTCCTGAGATTTGTATGGCTGCAACTAGTATTGAGTTTTGACATGCGGCCACTACGTGGAAAAGCCATAACAAGCACATTTGCGTGCTTGGAGATTCTTCGTCGTGGCATTTGGAACGTGTTTAGGTAAGTTTATTGTCCATGAGCTGATATTAGGAGCTTCACAACTTGTTACTAGTTATAACAGAGGAAAGAAAATGGATACATTTTAAGTTATTGACTTGCGTCTCAGATTGGAGAATGAGCACCTAAACAATGTTGGTGAGTACCGAGCATTCAAGTCACTCCCATTGCCCTTCATTACATACGACGAGAAGGAGAAGGTTGGCAAACACGAGTAGATTTGAGTCTTCTTAACACATGTTCTGTTGATCACCCTTTTCTATTAGGGTGGCAATGCATACATACTTTTTCAACACTCATCTCCTTCCAAAAAATGGAGAGAGATATAATTTGTTACTTCGTGTTTTCATCTTTCTCCCAAGCAAACCACATCTTATTTGCTCCTATTATGACGCGTGTATGGATTCTTGGATTACTCTTTGTGCTCCAAACATATCAAAATTAGGGGTGTGTGTGGTATAACGGAAAGTGTTTTTTAAGAAAATGTTTTCTTGGAAAATAAGTAGTAATCTTATTTATTTTTCGGTGTTTGGTACTCAAGGAAAATAACATCTCAAGAGTATTCATAAATAATTTAAATATAATAAACAAGAAGTCATAAACTTTCGAACCAATAACCTTTCGAATCCACAAATTTCATGAACTTTCAAACCGCTAAACTTTTGAAATTACGAAATTTTGAATTCGTAAATTTTATAATTTCTGAACCCGTAAACTTTCAAATACATAAACTTCCGAACTCATAATTTTGGATCTTGTAAAATTTTGTACCTATGAGCCAAAAATAAAAAAATTAAAACTGAAAATATATAATTAAAAAAAAATGAGGGGGGGGGGGA